>CAJNJA010008080.1:3202-15694 GCA_905231915.1 Symbiodinium necroappetens
TGTATGTATGTATGCATGCATGCCCCTGTACTATGTCCGTACATCCCTACCTACCTACCTACCTACCCACCTACCTACCTACCTACCTACCTACCTACCTACCCCCCTACTATACCTATCTGCCGTCCTACCGTCCTGACGACCTATCGACCTGCCGGCCAACTGACCTACAAGTACCTGCCTACATACATACATACATGCATGCATACATACATACATACATACATACATTTGCTTTGCGTGCCTTCAGAGGCAGTTTGCGGCCTAATTACTTGCAAAAGCGGTTGACCCACTGTCTAAAAGGCAGTGAAAGAGGATGCGACCAAAAGCTTTGCGGAGCTGAGATCAATGGCCGCAGTCCGGCTATGACCATGTTCCAGATCCTACGTAGCTCTGGTGGTACTAGAGGCCAGTATGATTCGGCCACGGCCGCAAAGTTAATTGTCCCCTTGGCTTGACCCCTCGCAACATACCTACATACATACATACTTACTTACTTACTTACATACATGCAGACATGCATGCATGCATGCATGCATGCATGCATGCATGCATGCATACGTCCGTCCATACGCATGTCACATATTCAGGTGTGCGCCTCGAACGCTGGTATCTGCTTCCCGGGACCCCAGAGCTCTTCGGCATGCAGTTCGAAGACCTGCGTGCAGCAGTGTCGGAGACTAGAGTCTGCTGGAAACAACGACGGCCTTCAATTAACCAGAGCTTGGAATACTTTCCACGTCTTGACGATTTCTGTGGCATCGAATGCCACGATGTCCACATTCCCTTTTTCGTTCAGCATGCGCTGCCCACCACGGGTGTGGGTGGCACATCAATCGCCGGCCAATCTTCGGGCACGGCCTTGCGTGGTCACTACGTGCTCCGCTTAGTAGCAATCCTCTACACGCTCCAGCTGCATCAACGCTGCAAAGATGGACTCGCCTTGACGGCTGGCAGCAGCGACCCGTATCCCAAAAGCTCTGCCCGGGTCTGGACCTGAGCCAAGAAGGAAGGTCCCCATCACGCCACACAGCTCGTTGCGGCATCAAATAAAGGCAAGCATACCAATGTTTGTCTCTTCCGTGAGCCATGGCGATTCCGTGCAAAACGATCGAGACGGCGACTGCAACGACCAGGCGGGCGAGCCTGGATCTGGGATGCAATTGGCGAAACTGGCAATACTCGTACAACTCGGTCGCATGTTGCCCTTCTTTCCGAACTGGGCTCCAAACATCCGAGGGCCAAACACCTGAAGGCTTGCAACCAAACGCAACGACCAAGATTCCAGCTCCAACCTCCTCGGGGTTTCTGCCGTGCTGGCCCTTTGTCTGGTATTGCACCTCGCAATGTGCGCCATCATCCAGATCTACGCCTATTCTCCAGCTACCGGCTTTGGCCTCTGCCACTTGACGGACCCGCTCCTGCATGTGCCGGATGAGGTGCCAGACACTTACGCTGCCCTGGCACACCTTAAAGCCAGCCCCCCGAGCTAGCTTAGCATGGAATGCTTCAGGTGCTCGTTGCCTAAACTACGAAGCAAAAGCCTTTGACTTAAATCCTCTCCTCCGCTCCCTGCCCCCAGAGGTGAGCGAATCCCAGCGCATGTAGGAGATTTCGCCTGCGAGCGGCACTGCACTTTGCAGCGGTGTTGGGTCATTGAAAACTGCAGCATTGCTTAGCACCCGACGTCTCTTGGACAGGATCGGATGAGAAGTCCTCTCAGAAGGCACCAGGCAAACTAAAGACCCTGCTGAAAAGCCTTCGAACCTTACCTCAAAAGCTGCAAAACCCAGCACAAAGCATCACAAAGCAAACACCGACTTGCTCAACCCTTGCTTTTCCTCGTAACGCACCAGGACGAAGTCCTGCAGGCTCAACCGATGCATTCGCAGTCCCACATGTTGAGAGCTCTGGTCGGGGATTTCAGCGATCGAACTTGCTCGACATTGCTCGATGTTCCTCTGTAGCACCAGAAGTCGTCGTGTGTCGTGCACTTGTCTCGAACCCTGACCAAGCCTCTTGACCACGGATGATTTGGGGGGTTGGAGGGGTGCTGTGGGTGAAAAAGGAATTACGGAATACCAGGTCGCCACTTCCGCGAACGAGAGCGCCAATAGTCACAACAGTTTCGACTTCTTGAGTTTTTCTCAACCGGGGGTCCAGGAAAATCTCCCCATGGCGCCCGTCTAAAAGCTTTGAAAAGCAAAAACGAAACTTAAAAGAAATCCTGCAAAAGATTATTGTAAAGATTTAAAGAGGTCGGAAAAGGATTTAGTGTCGGGAGGGGTGCTGGCGGGGGTCTCCCCCCGTACGGTCCCCACGGCGAACGGTGGTGAATGCTTCAAAACGGTTTGCCCCCTCGAGTTCCAACATGCAAAGCGCAGCCAATGGAAAGACTGCCTGGTCTCTGAAGTCAGGGGTCCTGCGGGCACTGAAGGTACTCGTCGACTACCAGAACCCATCGCTGCACGACCGCATCGACATAGCCACTGTACCTGCGCACAAGGATGAGATAACAGCAGGTCGTGATTAACAAAAAATTGCGAATGCCAGCCCTAAGCAGGGACTGCCGGAAGCAGGCTATGTCATGACGTGATGCCTGCGAGTGCACATTGACTTGTGCAGATACACCCCTGTCTACTTTCTTTCAATCTATCTATCAATCTATCCATCTGTCTGTCTGTCTAGCTGTCTCTCATCGATCTGTCTACCAAACCTTAGCCTACACCCTAAACCCTAAAACCCAAAACCCTAGGCCCTAAACCCCTTAACCCTAAACCCCTGAACCCCAAAACCCTAAAACCCTAAACCCCTAAAGCCCTAAAACCCTAAAACCCTATCTCTGCGTGCGTGTCGGGTGTCTGCTTCTGCGCGTCAGTTTGCTCTTTCACGTACTCTTGCCTCGATGCTTTAAACCTGCACAGCTGTTCTCCATACCATTTGCACATGTACGTATATTTGTGTATGTATGTGTATATATATATATATATAATATACACACACAAACATAACACACACATAGACAAACACACACACACACACAGAGACAGAGACAGACAGAGCCTGTGGAGCCTGAGGAATGCATGACAGGCGGATTCAGGCGCCTCAGGCCGCTGAGCGCAACATCCAGGTACTGCTGCTTGCCGCGGCTGAAGTGCTTTGGCAAGCGGCCTGCGACCTGAAGTCATCCCCTCTGCACATGCTACTGGGGACCACAGTAGTCACGAGTTCAGGATACGATTCCCAATGGTACCGAGCATGTTCTCAGACTTTGTGCTGAGATCGAGCTTCTCTTTTTTGCAAGCTGCTTCAGGACTGGCACTGAGTCGCAGCACCCCCTTTTTGATTCCGTGGTTGTGTCGATCCAGAGAAGCGAGCACGGACACGTTGCATGTGCACTCCCTATCTCTTGAGGCGACGTCTTTCGGGCACATACCGTCGATAGAGGGAAGTGAGCACGAAGAGCATGCTGACGAAGCGGATGCGTCCATTAGCCCATTAGCCACTGCCACAGAAATCCTCGTGACGCAGTCCTGGTGACTGTGATACTGTGGAGCCGAACACATGTCGTCATCCCGCAGCCACGCGGGGATGGTAGCGTAGCACCCACGTTAGGCCCCCGTACCGGAGCCCGTTATTTCTTGCAAATCTGACCAAAATGACAGTAAAAAACGCGAGGCGTCAGAAGGCTCAAACTCCACAAGTGCCAAGCCCAAGAGAAGATCTGCTCCTCCTCCGAGGTCACAAAGGTGTCCAGACCTGGGAATCTGAAGCTACGAGTACGGACCTTGATGCTGTCTGTCAGGGAGTCGGACTCATGTGGCTCAGCAAGGAGCTGGCAAAGTCAAAAGGGTTCCGCACCTGAGAGTTAGACAGTTAGACCAGACAGATCCCCCTACCTTCAGCTTACGTCTGACGCACGCATGTCTGTGGGCGACACGCAGCTCTTCTGAGCAGCATCCGAAAGCATTTTGGCCCGCCGTCGAGGTCGCACTGTACAACTCGACTCGCCGGACACACAGCACAAAGCGCTCTTGCCCTTCGTGACGCTGCTTTGGCAGCTCGGCACGGTTGGCCTTGAAAGACCCCACCACCCGCCCAATTAAAACGACCCTCCGCCCGCATCTTCAAGATCCATCAGGCAAGCTTCCCTCGTCAACACGCTGCACAGGCAGGCAGCTTGCTCGAATCCTTCATGTGGTGTGGCTGCTAGGTGCGCAAGTAGGCCACCAGATACTCAGGATATATCCTGGAGCCATGGAAGACCATGAATTCGCGGTACCGAGCCTTTGCTATGTGCGATGAGATGGATGGTGCATGTTCCGCTGACTCGCGGTCAATTCAGGTATGCTGGAACGCCCGGCTACTGAGTCTTGATTAGTCCGAGGCCACGCCAAGCTGCTATGACTCCACCGGTCTCTGCAACCAGACTGTGGTGAAGTACCGGCGGGCTTGAACTCGGTATAGCTGCGAGCTCGCCTAGGATCAGTCGGTTCTTTTGTACATGACTGGCTACTTTATGACTGTTCCTGGCGGAGCCTACAGCACATGGACGAGCTTCGTTTCTCAGAAGACCAGATGCTGCGACCTTTGTTGTCCACATCCGACCTGCCGTCTCTCCTCGGGTCCAGGGAGCCATAAGGAGCAAGATGGAAGATACGCGAGCAGTCTGCCTTCCTTGATTTCGATATTGCCAATGAATGGCCAAAACCATCCCACCATAAGCCAACCAAATTTTGCAGGAGCCCCTGTAGCGTTATAGAATTTCGTAGCGTGATAACTGCTTAGGCTGTAGGGGGCTGGTTGCAAATTTAACATGCCTGCGAAGACAAGCGTCGTACGGATGCTGTAACCCAGCAGAGTTCGACACATGAACATGTAGAAGACATCGCCTGCTAGCCACACACGTCTTGTGCGTTCAGCTGATGCCAGAAGACAGGCAGACCAACATCATGGCCTGGATGGCTGATTCCAGAATCGCCGTACAGCAGCTTCTCCAACTCCGGGTGCTGCCCAGGAAAATGAGCCCTCCACAGGGGAGCACAAGAAAGCACACAAGGCCCTCATCGTCATGCTGAAGCCGTGCCTGCAGTACTGATCATTCTTGCCAATATCCTCCGACAGGATGCTGCCACTCTCTCAGAGTGCCACCGTGGACAGAAATCTTGTCATGGTGTGTCACAGCACCCGCTAAACAAGAACTCAGGAATCGATCGCAGTAGTCAGGAACACCCAGGGACAAGCAAACGAATCATGGGTCATTAAGCTCAGCAACAGGCCAGCAGTCTTTCCTCAGCGAGGTAGGTTCCGTTGCCGAAGAGGCCGCCGCTGAAGCGCTCATTCAGGCCACCACTCAAGATAGGGAGCACGCCTTTGATTCCAGACAATTCCAGACCACATGCACAGTGAACGAATCTCCATTCAAGCTGTTGTCTGGCACTGTGCCATGGGAGAGGAAGACCTGACTTGTTCACTCACGCAGATGCCGTCAGAACAGCCTGAGGCTTGTTTCAGACCCCTTCTCTTGCTGTACCCACATTGTCTTCTGCACTTCCGTGGAAGGCCCTCTGAACTGCGGCAAACAGGTTTGCATTGGACCCGAATAGTGTTGCGGCGAACGCATGAGTCAGCCAAAGTCTGCAAGCAAAATGATTGCCGAGGAATTAAAGGTTAGGGTTAATGATAAAGAACCTGCAGACACGCCAAGCCGGGGCGTTTTGAGAGCTCTTTGGCATCTCAGGTTTTGCTTTGACTTGCTGATATGATCTAGCGTGCTCGATGGAGAGCGACGAGCGGAGCCATCGGCTTTGCCTTTGTGAGTCCTCGTACTCGGCTGCACGAACGTTATCCGAACTTTAACCGGACCAGGCTATGCAAGCTGCAAGAGCCAGCATTGACATCAGCTTCTGTCACAAGACAGAAGAAATATCTCTGCTAGGTATGACAAAAAAACTCAAAAAACTGTCAAGGGAAGGCCTTCCACAGATATCATCAGAAATATGAGTTGCAGGCTGTCGACCTCAATCAGCAGGGTCCTTTCTGAAAAGGCCCGGAACACCTACATCTCGTCTGACTCTAAGACATCTTGACCCCTAAACCCCTAATCGAAGCCCTAAAGACCTCGTTGACATCGGTGAACAGCGCGGCTGGAAGCTTCTCGGCCATCTCCACCTCTCTGGCATCGACTGGCACGTATACCACCGGCGCATGGGGCTGGCTCGGGCAAGCCAACATTCGGGGTTTCGGTTTCTGGCTTACGGTCAAGATGGGCCACATACTGACGGCGCAGCTGCACCGATGGCACGGCCGACGAAATCGACTTCATGTCAATCCTCAGTCAGAGCACGTGGTCCGCATGCACTGTCTTCAGTGTCTCCAGTCACATGCAAGCATCTGTAAAGGGGCTTCCCATAGTGCTCCATGCAGGCGCTTCCTTCTTTGCGAGTTTGGGCTTGAAATGTGCTTTGCTGGAATGCCGGCAAGGTTCTGGCGCAGATTTTCCCGCTCCATGGCATATTTGCCCCAGAGTCCTTGCGAACTGCCACCGCATGAACTGCATCAGTGCACGTTATGTGCAAGACATGTTCAGAAGAACCACTGTTCACCAGAAGCATTGCAGGAGGCTTCGTGGTGGGAGCTTCTCAGGGTTCCCCACACCTACTGGAACTTTGTTGCAGGATTGAGAATAGACAAGGCAAGCAGGCCTGCATTAAGGCATGTACGCGATGACCAAACTCTCTTCCTGAGACTGTCCTGGATGCTGGAGGCGCCATGCTCCGTGGAGTTGGAATCCTGTGGTTGACGCGACATGAGCAAACAGCAAAACCCGCCTCGGCTGTCGACACGTCCTGTGGCTGTCCCCTTACAAATGGCAATCACAACAATGCTCGGACTGCGCCTGGGAACAGCCCTCAGCCCACCGTCTGTGCCTTGGTGCTTGCCGGCGGCGCGCTGATCCCGCCCGCCCAGGCTCCCACCTGCGACGGACAGCACCGGGAGCAGAACGCAAGACTGAAGCGTTATTGCTACCACAAGCAACTTTGTCGGTATGATGGGCCTCTGATGAATGCAAAAGCTTTCACTACTGTTCTTATGATTGTTCGGACCGGGCTATTAAGCTTGGGCAGCTTGGGCTCTTCTTAGTTGAGCGGAAAAATAACTCCGCCCCGCCTTCGCAAAACACTTCCAGGCATCACTACTTCCCCCATCAGGTCTAACCATCCTAGCCTCTGAAGTCACGTTGCTTTACATTACAAGGACTTCGATCCGTGGCCATCTCACCTGGATCCATCGCTAGTCTCAGGGCTTCGATCTCTGCAGCATCAGCCGGCACAATCCGCCAAGGTGGCCCATCGCCCTCCTGAGTGGGATGAAAGGTGCGATGCTGCACCGCTGGAACCATCTCAACCCTAAATCCTGAACACACAATGACCTCCTTGGGGCCCGAACTTTGGAGGTCCAGTAGCACGGCGGTGCCAAGCCCACAGCGGTGCCCAGCCAAGATGCGCTCGGCCTAGCCTCTCAGTGCTACTTCTTTGGGCTCGGGGGCACGGGGTTCGGGTGCAGCTTTCAGGACACTCGGGCTTGCTGCCTATCTGGTTCTCGATTCAATGAAACTGAGAGCATGCACCGATATCGGCTTTGGCCCATGGTTGACTGAAGACATCGTATAATGAGTTCTGATGTTCAGATAAAACAGCTATGCTCAAGTAATGGCGTTGGGCTTCTCACAAGAGCCAACACATGAGCTCAATCAAGAGCATCGTGAACCCAGCAACAGTCTGAAGACATGGACCTCGCTGCGGCATGTTTTTACAAATCAAAGTTCGCGTAGCATCTCGACCGCGGGGTAGGGTAACAACAAGCATGCGAGTCTAAGCATGTGCAAGACTTGACTATGTTGCAAGTGATTAGCACCCGGATCTGAAAGGCCGGAACGGTTGACAGATACATGTACGATGGCATCTAGATATGTACATGTGATTGCCTATGCGTGTGTTGGCGCACTTTCGAAAAGTTGCACATGTGTGAATGTATGACGGCATGCGTGCATGTATGTATGTATGTATGTATGTATGTATGGAGGTATACAGACAGCGACAGAGGCTAGGTGAGACACAAACAGAGACGGTGTACATGCAAACATGCATATCAATTCCACACATACACATAGACGTACACACAAACATGCACATACATACACATACAGACACATACGCAGACACATGCGTGCACACACATGCACACGCGCACACACATGCAGATCCCGGTCAAAGCCGGTTGTCGTCCATCTTCTGAAGTCCATCATTCTCATCTCTTTCCTCTTCTTGTCTATAAGCTGAACAGTTACTTGATGGGAGCCTGTGAAACCTGAACAAGGATCGAGATTGTCAATTTTAGACGCAATACAAGACTTTCAACACTAACAAGAATCTCAAGGTCATATATATATATATACATACATACACAGAACTCTTCAGCGAATGAAACATTGGCAGGTACAGAGCTATGCATCAATAACTCCTTCCACCTATTCCGCTAGCTTCGTTGGCTGGCATCAAATAGGCCGCCAGCCCCCTGCATTCTAATCGGCTTTCATATCATACTACAGAAAAGCAAAGATACAAAGCAGTTCAATGACCAAACTCAATCTCTTCAGGAACAGGAGTTCGACACACACGACCCCGATTGAAACCGGTTGTCAACAGAACAACTAGACAAGTTAGACTGAACCCAAGACAGTTCTGAATTGGCAATGTCGTTTGCCTGGTTGGTCGTCGTCGTAACTTGATCTGAAGATGGAACAGAATAAAACGAAACGAACAAACACGGATGCTGGGTGTTCTCTGGGTGGCGAAACGACCAACATTATACTTGGATCTCCACCATCAGAACGACATGAAGATGAACACAGCGAACTACATCGCGTCTAAAGTACGAACGACGTTTTGGCCTCCTTGATAGCAAACTTGGATCAGAGTTGGGTAACCATAATTCTGTATGATCTTGGGTATGTTTCGGATGATCTTCGTCGTCTTTCGTCGTGTTCCATTATGTAGTTATGTCAAAACGATTATGAAGCCTGTGAGACCTTTGAACTCTTCAGACTGCAAACTGCTGTAGCTGCAACACATACACTTCTGCATGTATGCTTGGACCTCAAGGCTGGTTTACCCCTTTAACCTACTCTCGTCTCCTTCTCTTGAACATTGAGCTGAAGTGAGAGCAGAATGAAACGACGCGACAAAACACGGATGCCGGGTATCTTCTGGGTGGCGAAACGAATTAGGTCACTGTGTATCTAGTAGTGAACGACAAGACATTGGACACACAGTAACAGCGAAATGTTCCTTTATTTATTTATTTTCACGAAATGGCGGGCGCTTCTTGGGAGCGCCCAACCATGTCCAGCCGCTGCACTCTTGATGTGCTGTCAGTCGCACCGGCATCTCTTTGAGTGTAACGTACGTAGCACGAAGCAAATGAAGTCAACCACAACCTGAACAACCGAACACAAGAGAATGAAATCAAGGAAGGGTCACGAAATGATGATGAGCGGCTCACGTGAAAGTGAATCCCAAAGTCTGAACGGAGTTCAGAAACCAACAACGATGACGAGACGTTGGGTGCTTGTTGTGTGGCGAATCTTGGGTGCTTGTTGGGTAAGAACTTGGGTAAGCCTTGGGAGCATCACAAATGATGCTTGTACTTCATCATGGGATCAGCTTTTTGAACCAAGTACTTGTTGGGTATTGGATATGCTTCTTCCATGTTGGGATGAGAGTTGGGCATGCTTCTGTAATAGTCTGGCACACTAGAAGATGTGTCAGAGATGCTTGGGTGCTTTCTTGAAGTGGGAACACTTCGAGTGCGTTAGCCTTCCAGGATCAAAAAATTTTGGGAAGCAGTCTGGTTTAATACCAGAATGTAATCAGATTTCATGTTGGGTATGCTTTGCGGGGCGCAATGCCCATCCCTTTGACAGAATTACCAGCCGGAAAACATGCAGATCCCGGTCAAAGCCGGTTGTCGTCCATCTTCTGAAGTCCATCATTATCATCTCTTTCCTCTTCTTGCCTGTAAGCTGAACATTTACTTGATGGGAGCCTGTGAGACCTGAACAAGGATCGAGATTGTCAATTTTAGATGCAATACAAGACTTTCAATATTAACAGGAACCTCAAGGACGTCTGTATATATATATACTATATACACATATCTATCTATATATATATAACTCTTCAGCAAGTGAAACATTGGCATACTGCAGACAAGCAAAAATGCAAAGTAGTTCAAGGAGTTCCACACACACACACATGCGCACATGCACACACATACACATATACATATACATATACATAGGTGCACATACACCTGCACATCCACCTGCGCATGCACATGCACATACTCATACATACAAAAATAAGTACATATACATGTACATATGTACACATGTACATACACATACACCTATGCATACACACACGCATCTACATACATACATCCATCCCGACATACATACACAGACAAATCTACATACACACGCAGACATACACATCCATCCACTAAAACCCACGGATATGCACTTACTCTACTTGTATCATGCATCTACACCATAGCTGTAGAAAGAGACACTTACATGTACGTCCATATGTACATACATGCATACATACATACCCGATTGCAAAAAAAACGATATTTCCGCGAGATGTACCAGACAACAAGGCCTCTCCGCAGCTGCGGCAGCGCTCCTCGGAGATGGACAGGTGGCTTCTGAGTAGTTTAAGCGTTCATTTGATGCTTTGCTTACAGTATGTCATATGTAACAGTATATGCCGTACTGCGTGCCTATGTACAACATTGCATGTAAATTATGAACTGTGTGTGGTACCCACGTGGGCCGTCCACACTCCAAGGCATGAAGTGCTCCTACACCGCCTGTGGTCCAACAAGCGACTAAAACTTGTTGCGGCTTGGACTCATTCCTCGCAAACTGGTGGTCGTTGCCTGCCAAACTCCACAAGCGGGTATGTACGTACGTATGTATGTGTGTATACATATATACTAAACATATATATATACATACATACATACATACATACATACATACATATATATATATACATACATATGTAAAGGTACACACACTACCGGTCTGCTGACTTAGAGGCCCACCTCATGACAGTGAACGGATCACGAGCCCTTGTAAGACCAACTCAACCCACCTCAACACGCAAATAGCCTGTCAGAATCTTGGGATGAAGTGAAGCGGTCAAGCGTCACTTCGGGCATCGCCAATCGCCAGTGTGCATTTGCACAGTCGGCTTGGCTGTCACGAGGCGCTCGGCTCCACACTTGCGGCACGAGCTTCTGCTGCCAAACCTGATCTCTGTATTCTCCAACCCCGCCCAAACGGAAATGCCACCCCACCATACACTGGGCGGCGGACACAAGATCACCACATTGGGGACAGCTCCAGTCTTTGCCATCCCCCGGAGAAGTGCTGGTTCCGGGCTTGCTGGCGCCACATTTCCGACAATGGCCTGGTATTCAGCTCATGGCAATGTCGGCCGACACAGCATCATGGCTTTAAACAGATATCATGGCAAGGTCCACTGAAAGCCTGTCCTCGGCTGGAGAACCTGACACAGAAACGGCTTAGAGGGTGCAGAAAAGTCTTCAGATGCTGCTGAAGCTGGGCCAACTGCACGAGGTCTCCACAGGTGGGGCACGTCCAGTCGCCACTCTTACCGCCAGAAGGCGCCTCGCGGAGAGTTAAGTGAACACACAGCCTGCACACATCATGCACACATACATTGACATACATACATACATACCTACATACATGCATGCATGCATGCATGCATGCATACATACATAATGCATGCGTATGTAGGCATGTATGTATGTATGTATGTATGTATGTATGTATGTGTGTATGTATGTATGCATGTATGTATGTATGTATGTATGTATGTATGTACGCATGCATGTATTTATTTATGTATGTATGTATGTATGTATGTATGTATGTATGTATGTACGTATGCATGTATTTATGTATGTATGTATGTATGTATGTATGTCCGCCGACCCCTGCTGGAGCGGCGCCAGTGAAATGCCGAAGGGTTGGTTGTTTGTTTGTTTGTCTGAGGCATTGCTCTTGCCCTTTTCCCGTGAAGAAGCATTAACAGGCTTCAAAGTTGGCTACGGGTTTTCAAGTCTTGTAGAAGAATTTAGAGGCTTCCAATGTGTGCCCAACCCCCCTCCGCCCCCACCGCCCCCACCGCCCCCACCGCCCTCACCGCCCCCACCGCCCCCACCGCCCTCAGCACCCCCACCGCCCTCAACGCTTCGTCCACCCCGACCGCCCTCAGCGCTTCGCCCAGCCACACTCTACGTCGTCACTACCATCACCCTCACTGCCCGCACCGCTCACCGCCTTCACTCCTTTGCCATTGTTCCCACCACCTGGCCGCCCAAAGTTGGCTA
>CAJNJA010008081.1:0-13282 GCA_905231915.1 Symbiodinium necroappetens
CAAAACCAACGCCAAACTTTCGCGAAAGGCACATTTAGCATGCAGTTGTCGTTTTATATAAATTATGCCACAAGGGGCTTTAGATCAACTACCATATATATATATATACATATATATATGTATATAGTATAAATTGTTATATCCTTCACTGAAACTGTCTGAATCTATCGGAATCTCTATAATCTATCTACCTATCCATCCATCCGCATATCTGTCTGTGAGTTCCCAGCTCCTGAAACCAAAGCAGCAGACTGAGGTCTGCACGATGCTTCCAACGGGCGAGGTTGCCACCTGGCGCTTGGCCGTAAAAACATGCTGATGCTTTGCAGCTTAGGGTTCAGAGGATGTGATTCCGGTTGTTCAGGGTCTAGGGAGTTGCGCTCTCATGTCTACTTGCCTACCATGCCATGCCGCTGGAATCTGTTGCAGGATGCCAGCACGGAAATCGCGGAGCAGAGCAGGCACCCTGTAAACCAAGCTGGCTTGCCACGTTGACCGGGCCCTGTACGCAGAGTTCTCCTCCCTGGCAGGATGTTTGGAGCCAGCTGGAAGTATGGAACTCTCCAAACGTTACAGTTTCCTGCTGCTGAAATTTGGGTGCACACCGCAGCGAGCTCTGCCAGACGTGGCCTGCTTCACCGGGCCCCACATCACAGGCCCTCCGAAGCGAGTACCTGAGGGTCAGCGGCTCTGCGGAGTGCTTGGGCGGCGAGGTAGCAAAAATCGCCACTTTCTCTTTGGACTATAACCCTCGACCTTCAAACCCAGAAATCCAGATGCACACTCACAGAAACAAAAGACAGCAGTGCAACGCCAACGTCGGTTGCTTTCGGCAAGTCGCAGGCATTGGCCAGTGGATTGCCCGCGCCGACCTCGTCCAGCTCAAGGCTCAGGGGCTCAGCGAAGAGGGCGTTGACAATGGCTAGTTAGGAGATGTTAGTTTCGACTTTCAGGTCCAAGATCATGCTCGAGGCGCCGGTAGAGGCTTTCCTGGTCCTGCATCTCATACCCCCGACCGGCGAAACCCGTCCGTTCTGGGCCGCCCCAGCGAGGCTTTCTAGCTGCTCCGCACCACTGCCGATCACGGAAACCGGCAGCCTGAGTTTGCGGACATCGCTGGTCGTCTTGAATTTCAATGCTTTGCCTTTTCGAGGAGACTTTGACAAGTTTAGGGACGCTTCTGAAAGCTTGGGTTTGGCCTCTACTGGCTTGAAGGCTTTTTTCCGTCAACGTAAGAAGCTTGCTGAAACCAATTGAAGCAGCAGGATGAAGAGAAGTCGGTGCAAGCGCATGGCGTGGCAGGCGGCGGTGTCTTCAAACTCGGTTTCCCTTCTTACGGAGGGTCGCTCAGTGAAGGAGACGACCGTCTATCCAAGTCGTTGTGACGAGGCTTTTGCAGGCCCCTTCAGTCCAAGGGAAGTAGATCTCACAAAAGTCGACTGCATGGCTCCCGGCTCCGTTTGCAAACTGCTGAGCCAAGCAGGGAGAGCACATGGGGATCAACTCCACAGGGCACGTCGTTCAGAACGGTCAGGATTCGGACAGAGCCTTTTTTTAACTACTTCTCCTAGGCAACTTGTTGGGAAGGACAAGTGACAAGACCCCTAGTGGTCCTTACACCAAGCGGCCAATGGAACCTCGACCAACATCGCTGCGAACTGTTTGATGTCGGTGGTCAAAGCCGAAGGACCAGACTGATCCTGGCAGGGAAGGTCGGAAATAGCTGGGCTTTGTGAGGTTGTGATCCTACTCCAATAGGTACTTACGGCTCAAGGGCCTAGAGCCACATCCTCAACCACAAGACTTCGGGATCCGCCTGCATTGGACCCAACCTTGGTGGACGGGGCGACTGTCACGGTGGCCTGACAAATCGTACCAGAACCGCTAGTTGCTTTTATGTTATGCACGCGATGTGGCGAACACGGCAAGCTGTTGCCATGGATCCCCCAGAACAATCTTCCAGGCACAAGCCTTAGCATCGTTCTGTTGGTTTGGTGTATGGGATCCCTCCAACCCGCTATGAAAGCAGCTTCACCTGAGGACATCGCCGGGTATTCAGCACCACAGGGCGCTGGAACTCCTGGCGGGACAGGATCGACCGACCCTAAGACAAGTGCTCTGTTCCAATAGAATTCTGTGTTGGGCCGGGTTTAGAGTTTGTGGTTGTTGCCCCCTAAACCCTAAACCGCAGGGAGGTGCTAATGGTGTCTTCGCTCCGAAAGTACCAGTCACAAGGCATGTTCATCCTCCGACCACTAATTAAACTTCATCTGGGGATTGTCAGGCGTTTCGCGACATGGACTACTTGCCGAAGCTGTTTTTCCGACTATGGGTTCGTGGTTGGGGCGGGGGCGCGCATGCCCTGTATAACGCAACATTTCGACGCCGATTCAGACACAAATGGCTAAAAAAGGGTGCAAGACAAAGCTCTCGACGGTGGTGATTGGATGACACCCTCCCGAGACCAAAGAAGTCCCCGTTGACGGAGACACGCAGGACTCCGCATCCTTGGCCAGGAAGAGCTCCACGCAACACCAGGCCTCTGCTTGCGAAGACGCGGAGACAAGCGGCGCCTTTCCTTTTTCACCTCCCTTGACAGCTCCTGAAAGAAACCTCCCTCCCTCCTTGACTCCTCCTGCGCCGCATGAGCCACTCTGCGTCTCTCTGCGCCCGAGGTCCGAACTCGAAGGAGCGAACTGCCATCCAGGCCCGTGCCTGGAAGTGCTCGGGGAACGTTCGCTAATGACGCTGGTACAGGTAGTAGACTCTCAGCTTTTCCCAAATCTGGACATCACAGGCTCCCGACTCAGCAGCACGGTCTTGATGTTGCTCTTGGCCAGGGTCTCGTAGACTGGGAGATCCTGGCATTCTCGGGGGCTCTTTGGAGCTCAGAGCAAAGCAGGAGACCGCAGGAGAGGAGTCCTTGCAAAAGCCCCCTTTTGGGGAGCTCTGAGTCTCTGGGTCCAGGGACTCAGAAAAGAAGCACCGGAATGATCCGGGAAGGCTTTTTGCGCGACGGTGCCATGGAGGCTGCATTTTGCACCACGAGGGCTCGGTGCCATGACTCTGAAACCATCTCAAGCTCGAGCTGTGGATATCCTGGCTGGCACGAGGTCAGCAACAGGCCTCGAGGGATTTGCCCTTGTCGTCTGACCTCTGAAGGAACATCCGACTGCAGATGAGGGTTTTCCTGTGGTTCCGACATGTTTCCAACCCATAGACATTTGAGCCAGCGCAAAAGCCTTCACCGACTTTCTTGGATCGAACCAGGCAAACTTCCCCCTTTGACCAAACCAGCACGTCTTTGCTGAATCTTTGCACCTAAATTTCTCCTAGCACTGAGTTGCAGAGCCTGAGACTGCAACATGCACACGAGCAAGGTTTCATGTGTATCGCATCCTCTTCACTGCCGCATCCTTGCAAGCCGTATCATGCAAAATGTGCGGGCATCGGCCAGGCCTGCAGGAGTTGAATCTGTTGACTTACAGGCTTACATGATGAAACCAAGTCGCGACCCACGAAGCGAGGAGAGAAGCCCAATCCAGCCCAGCACTCTGGCAAGAACAATGACACTCCTGGGGTGCCGACCACATAGTGTCCGAGAAAGCGTGGATGAAAAAGCTGCAGCCACGGGCGTGCGTGGCAGCAGCATCCTGGCCAGTGTGCCGCGATTCAGGATCCCGGCTCTCTGGCACTTTCTGCTGGCCTAAGCCTACAGACTTTTCTGACTTGAGAGGCTCATGCAAGAACAGCGGCGAAGTCTCCTGAGGCAGCGCCGGAGACTCCCGAAATGTCAAGGAGACCTCAGCCATGGCAGCAATCCCTGAGACTGGGAGGTGGAGGAATGCGGCGCCTGAAGCAGGATCTCGTGGTGCAGATTGAGAAAGCTGCAAAGCATAGATGGCCCGTCCCATTATGCAACAACGCCGCTAAATGTATCCGTGGAGCTCGCCGATGCGAGTCACATGCGAAATGAGTTCAAGAAAGGGCATATCTTCGCGGCAGTCTGGCATGCCGAAACCGAGCGGGCGGCGGCGAAGCGAGTCAAACCTTGCCGGAGGCCACTGGAGCGGATTTCAAGTTCCAAGGCTTCTCGGACTTGCTTCTGGGTTCGAAAAAACGCTGAAAGCACTGCGTTGAACAGGGGAGCCGTCTTGCAGGAATCGCTTGAAACTGGATGGGCTAGAGCTCCTTTACTCTGAAGCCCAAGTCAGGACTTGGAAGATGGCTTACAGGCTCCGAAAAACACGCAGCACCCGGTCTCCTCAACTCGAACTCCAAAGCAGAGCGCCCGGGCCTTGGATGAACTCTCCGAAGTCTTCCGTCCAAGCGTGGCTGACGAAGATCTCCTGTTTGCTTCTCTGTCCAACAAAGGCTTCCTGCTTTTGGAAGCTTCGTGATCGTACGTCACCTTCTGCGGTGGTACCGGAACAAGTCAATTGACCACAAGAATTTCCAACAAAACTTCTGTTTTAGCACAGCTGCCTCAAGAGAACTGCTTGTCAACCCTTGATCAAAACGAGGCCAAGATGAGGGAGAGCATTTTCCAAGAGTTGCTGAGCTCACAGAAACGGAAACAACCTACATTGCCCTGAGGTGTACTGTTTCTGTGCTTCTCATGCTGCTTTTTCGATCTTGCAATTCGGGAAGGGCCCTTCACAGAAAGCCCTGCTTGACGATAGAAATGTCTTGAGACGCAAATTGCGCTTTGACGACCGATGCTAGACGGGCTTCTCGGGAGGTGCTCGCTGTGAACTTTGTTTGCCCGGCCGCTTCTGAAGGTGCCCCAAGCCGAAGCCACAAGGACTTGGGATCCCGACAGCATCCACCGGCTCCGTGCTCCAGAGCTCCGCCATGGAGCACCTTCGCTCCTCTGTCAGAGGCCTGGCACATCGTCTTGGGCGCTGGAGGCTATCGGGCCTGGGCTCCGGCTGCGGCGCAGCAAAGCATGACAGGGGCACCGAATGAAGAGCTTCTCCACCGCAAACACGTTCGGGACTCGGCATGGTGACCGCATCGCACAGGCTTCAACTTCACACTCCCACAAACCAAGCCTGGGCCTGGCCACAAACCAAGGAAAACGACCAAGCCCGAAACGCTGCGACCCGCAAGCCAAAGTCTGCAACCCTGTCTCTGGGGCACGAGCGCAAAGCCCTGAGCCTCTTCTTCGCAATCTCAGCCCGATTCCTAAAGTAAGTTCATGCTTTCTGTGTGCGTGACAGGGGGTTCGTAGTATACCCCGGCAAATACCTGCTTGGGGATGATGTGGAAGTGTGTCGCTTCTGACCTGAAGGTCTTTATAAAGGCCTGAAGTGAAGTCTCAAGTCTGGGTTCGGGGCTTAAGGGCTGCAGGACTCTTCCCGGCCAAAAGCGGCACCCCTTCAAGGTTCTCGTTCGAGCAATAAGACACAGATTCCGATGGGGTTTCGACTGTCCGTCAGCCCAAAAAGGGGGATCATCGCTCAGGGCTTCTAGGTATCAAGGCCTGAATCTGGTTTAGGGCTCAGGCCCTGCAGGGTCCTCACTTGAAGATTTGGACTGGACCCTTCTGGTGTGTTGCAACGCCGTGTCAATTGCAAAAGACCACAAAGGTGCAGCACCTTTTCGATCCTGAAAGGCCTCAAGCCCCTCATCCCAGTGATCCCGCGGGTGCGAAGCGGGGAGTTCAGCCGGGCCACTCTTGGTTCGTCTGATGGCATTTGCGATTAAGCTTGGTCGCGACGCACAGCGGTCTTCGCCAGTCGTCGTCGCTGCCAAAAACTCGGCTTGGCGACAGCAACCGCAGAGGTGAACAACATTCGTCAAGGACAACCAGGTGTGCAAAAGCAGATACCGCAATGAAGAACACGAGGAAGAAGCTGCACCCCAAGCTGAATTGGTGGCTGTCTGTGCGCTGCATCTTCGATCTCTTCAGCTATGTGAATCGCTGTGGGCGGGAGGAGGGAACTCTAGCCACTAAGCAGAAAGTTAAAGCCTCGCGCTTGAAGAGCCCGCGAAACCTCAACTCTCGCGATCCTCGGCAATGCAGCAGAGAAGCAGGATGGCTCGAAACTCACCTCGGCACGGCATCAGCACAAACATCGTGAAGCAAACTGAGTATTGGAGCTTCCAAGACTTGGGCAACCCAAGGGCTGCGAAGTATGCTTCATCTCTTCTACGAGTGCTTAGTCCGGCTTTGTGAACTCTTGCTGAGTGCCTCCCCGTCTGGAAGCCCCAACAACTCCAACTTGTGGAGACATGCCGAGCATCACAGCCGTGTTCTGCCAGGTACAGCTAGCTACTCCCCAAGACAGCAGCTCACCTGCCAAAACCTTGCCAGCAAGGCACCTCTCCGCAATTTTCTACGAAGAAATCGAGCAGGGAACCTTGGCATAATCACAGGCGCCGCGACTGGCATCACAATATCAAAAGCAGCGAGTTTCAGCCTGGGTTTCACCAGCATTTCGGCTGGTGGAGCGCATCCAACTGCAGAGTCCGGAGCAATCGAACAATGAGTTCGAGAAAGAACCCCAAGCACATTCCTTCTCTGAGCCAAGTCTTGATGACCAAAGCCTCAATCCTTGTAACCCCCAGCCCTGCACGTCTTGTGCCCTAAATGCTGAGTCCCACGTCCCCGGCCCTGAACATCCTAAGTCCAAACCTCCAGCTGCAAAATACAAAGCAAGTATACGCCGCGCGCTAAATCCTTATCGCAAGAGATCCCAAGTCAGAGGGCAAGGGGAAATTTGCGGAACGTATGAGGGTATACTGTATACGCTGGTCTGAGCCAGTATTATATAGGATGCACGGAAAACCACATCTGGAAAAAAACACGCATGGCAAGTGGCAGCAGTCCAGTCCATCCCAATAGCAGAACAGTGGTTTGAGTTCGGATTCCAATGGAAAATTCCGATGCTAAACTTGCAGGCCCTGTTCGGGCCTTTCGAGGGGCTCTGCGGCCAAGCTACCCAGTGTCACACCACGCTGCCATGCCTGAGGACAGTTTGGGGCTTGAGTCTGTGCATGGCCGATGATGGCTGATGTTTGAGTCCCCGCGCGCGCGCGCGCGCGCGCCGCATGTGCCCGGGTGCAGGTCTGAGCTCAGGATCTGATACGTCATGTTTGCTCGGCTTCTGCTCGCTGTGTAAGCAGGCACTTCCCTTCAGGCTTCAGGAGTCGGAACGACCATGAGCAAGGAAGCGACGGAAGGAGGAGAAGCTCACCAAGCCAGCCAGCCAGCCAGCCGGAAACCGACGACAAATTGAAACCGACGACAACAACTGCGCCACAGAAAGCGGCCTGTCATAACCTCCGCCACAAGAATAAACAAGGAAAACACTGTAATCCCGCTGACAGACTACCGGCCAGCCTCTTTGATGCGGCCGGGTGCATCGGGAGCGTATCGTCCCAGCGACGTGTCTACATCCTCCGGGTCTCTCCGAACCGACTTCACCCCAAACCCGCAAATCCCGATAAACATCAGCTGTGCACCCAAGGCAACACGCAGTGACGCGTGGTTCTGGCAGGCTCTACGGTTGACTGTGGAGCTTCAGGGGGGTTTGCCAACAGGTTGGCAATCTTGCTGGCTGTTGATTTGGCACGGGACATGATCAAAGGAATCCAAAAAGACTCTCATAAGGCCGACACCAAGTCTCTGTAAGGTACTGTAAGGCCTAAACCTCAAACCTCAGATTAGAAATTTAATCAAAGCAGATGCTTGACTCGAGAAGGTTGCCCCTGGTCCTGGCGCCGTTTTCGAACGCTGTTCGCCTTTTCACAAAAGTTTGGTATTATGGGAAGCTCCCGCTCAGCCGTGGGCATCTGGACAAAACAGGCCTTCTCCTCAAGTTGTTCTTCTTGACTCTCGAGCTGGGCCAGGCGAGCGCGAATGCGGCTCACTTCCTCGCGGGGGTTGGGATGGAGGGCTGGATTAAAGGCGTTTAGGCTTTCACGGAGGAAGCTTGACACATTGATGACCCTCGCGCGTTTGGGCATGCCTTTGGAGGCTCGGGGAGCTGCTGGCACCTGGAAGTGCCTATGCTATCTCTCTCACTTCCTGCAAGCTCGACTGGCCAGCTTCTTCGTTTCGGTCGCTGGTCAATTGAGCAGCCATGGTCGTCCTACCGTGGCCTACTGCCACCAAAGACCTCAGCACCTGAAAAGTCATGGACGGAAGCATGGCTCATCTTGCTGCATTCGCTCGTTAAAGCCCTGATAAGACAATTAATAGTAACAACCATAAGCATCACCCTGAAGCAGGGCAGCATACGGCCCTGTTGCCACCTCGCTTGGATGGACTCCTTCGAAGGCTCCTCCTGGTCTTGCGGCTTGAAGCTTCGGTGTCTAAGGAAACCCCAGGGCAGAGGAAGCCCCCAGGGGGCGACTGGAGGCTGGCGGCAGGGCCTAGGGTTTTCCGGAGGCTTCGGCCCCTAAGGCTGACCAAAGCAGCCACCGCTCACAAGTCCTAGATGCCAAAATTCCCAAAAAAAGCTCCGTTTTCCCAGCTCGTTTGAAGGAATCTCCCGGAAGCTCCTTCTGCCATTTCATCGGCCTGGACAGAAAAAGGCCACCGTCGGCTAGCTCTCCAGGGTTTCAGTTGAGGCAGTTTCTAAGCACTTACTCTTTGCGTCAGGAGGACCCTAAACCCCTAAACCCCTAAACCCTAAACCGACACCGTCATGTCCAGCCACACAGCTGCAGCACAGCTCATCCCACTGGGGTCTTCTCATTCTCCGTGGCGTTGACGCTACAGGAAAGAATCACGAGTTCTCGAGTTGAGAACCTCCAAGGCTGCGAACGCCTTGTAGAAGCAAGGGTACGGGAGGGCTACGAAAACAAATCTGGTCGACAAGGAAACTCGCAAAGACCCCCGAAAACACAAGTGCTCACATGAAAGATTGCACCCAAGAACCGGTGAGAAAACACGGAACCAACAATCAACGAACGCTGAAATAATGTGCTTGCCAACGCGGCACCGCGTACGGCTCGCGGTCGGCAGGATCATACCCATCATCCACATCGGGTACATATGCTTGCCTGCACACTGATGTGAGCATGCCTGACTTGCGTGAGTGTTGTCGTGAGGGATTTCAAGGCCTGGCGGGGCTCGGGGATGCTGGCATCTCGACCTGCGACGACAATTCGTCGATGCGCCTTTGGAGACGAAGCTTGCCCAAACCGGTCGCGCCTCTGCCGCATCAGACTCGGGCACTTCCTGCATGGGATGGAATGAATCGTCGGAAGTCTCTGGCGAAGTGCGCGAATGCATCTGCTTTCGGACATGATCTATTCGCCGTTAGCTGCTATGAATCATAACAAGCTAATGTTAGTCTTCGACACGACGCCACCCGCAGCGATGCAAATCTGAACAGACCAGGGCTTTCTTTGCTATAACTTTTCACGAAGATCTTGCTTGCTGCAACGCCTCAATTTTCGACAAGAACCCTTGGTACACGACTTCTTCAACCAGGCGCATCCAAACATGTAGGTGGGGTTTCATACTGCGCCGTTGACCCAAAGGCATTTGACCTCCAGCCCGAGTACGTCGCAAGTCTGAAGCTGTCCCTTCCTACACCCGAGAGTGAGAACGACACGGTCCCCTCTTCGAAGTCGCGACAAGACATGTGTGCCTGCGGGCCCTCCGTGGCAAGCTTTCGAAGCTGGCTGAGGTCCTTCACCTGCACCCCAGCACGGTTCAAGGGTAATCAAGAGCAAGGTTCTGTAGCTGGTGCCATGGCGCGAGTCGCCCCTCCAAATCTGATCGGGCAGTCCTCTGCCGGCTTCGAGGTTGCCGACTCCACTCCTGATTTGCGCAAGGATACCAGAAACTGTCTTGCAGTTTAAATAAAACATCATCTACATCAAACCACTCCATGCCTTGCTATCCTTTGTGCGAATCCTGCGAACAGCCGGTGAAAAGGTGAAAAGCATGTAGGATCACTATCTCGATTTCGCTTGAGCCGCCTTTCCAGCCGCTGTCTGGAGTTTCAGACATAACAACTCTTTCTGATGCTGCCGGGGATCGCTGCATGCTGCTGTCAGACTTCCGCACGGCACCGGTCTGGTCCGGGTGCAGCTTGTTTGGGAAAACTCTGAACCGACATGAGCATGCAGAAAAAATGATGACACTGACACGGCTGAGGCTGATGAGGCTGATACAGTAAGGCTGACGAGACGATGAGGACGATGACGAGGAGGAGGAGGACGACGACATTTGTTTCCAAAAGTGCAGCCACTAATCACTATCGCCAGTACCACGACCACCATCATTTAGCTGCGGCAAACAGAGTGACGCTCTATCTCTCTCTCGCTCTGTCTCGCGCACCTCGTCGTCCTTAACCACCCCCTGGCCAGAAACTTGTGCCGCATGGCTGGGCTGAGTGCAGATCGGATACGAGTAAGGAGATCGAGAGCTCCCTGGAGTACTCACGACAGTTTTTGTGGCAGCAAACTAACAAACTCACACGTTCTGTCCACAGGCCACAGGCCGTTCGTGAGGGTTCGGGTGACTGGGTAAATTGGGTCTCTGGCAGTAATCACCGCAAGAAGACCAACCCAGGAAAAAATCCAAATAAATCCTCGCTAGCGAAGAGATCGACTACTTTCCTGACTGACTAAACTCTCGCGAACCATGCACCCACGAGTTACCTGTGAGTGACCGATTGGCTAGCACTGATCAGACTCATCTCGCGCCTTTGCTGCAGCTGTAGTGGTGCCAAGGGCCTCGCTAATGGTTCTTGAGTAAGGGGGACAGAACTTGCAGTCTGCGTGCGATAAGAATAGTTACTAGTTGGCCTCGCACAAGCCATGGATGTAAGAGCAGAAGACCAGGCATTGAAGATGTTGACACGCACCTCCTCCAGCTCTTTTTGCAGCTTTTCCTTCTCCGCCTAGCGAAGTCGAAGTCATGTCGCACGGTTGTGCAGGCTAGACAGCCTGTGGTTCTTTCAATGCTCTCTGTCGAGTCAGATGCAGTGGCAGAGGCAAGCGCTACTAGTTGCTAGTTTTATGCCGTACACCTTTGACACCGGGACCAGACAATTTCGGATTCCATGGATAAGTGTTCAGACATCCGTTACCATGAACCCAGTAAAGCGCGTGAGATTTGTCCGGAGTTCGAAGTTCGATGAAGGTCTCACGAGGCTAGAACATCCTACAGCACTTTGTGCGGAAAAGCGTATGACCTTGTCGGTGCGGGGTGTTGATTTGCGAGCGTCCCAGTTGTGTCTTGCGGATTCGCTTGGGCCAAGAAATCTGGTGCCTGGTTGCTGCTGCGCTGACCCTCCAGCTCGTCCAGCATGTTTGCCAGCTCCTGATTTTCGATGCGGCTTGAGCATGAATGGAGGTTCCCGAATTCCTGCATGCGATTCCCTCCCCAAGTCCTTGGACTGCTCCTCAAGCTCATGAATCTCCGCCAGCTTCGTATCCTCTGCAAAGGCAACCAGTGAGCGATGCGGTCCAATGGCTATCCAAGCAACCATGAGCAATGGCGCAAGCTTCGCACGATCCATCCTCTGGCAGTTCTGAGGCCGGCAGAAGGGCCTGGCAAAGCTTCTCGAAGCAGGCAGGCATAAGAGCTGTTGGCATGTGCACGTTCGCGTTGTTACATAATACAGGTGCATCAATGTGTATGTATTTACCTACGAAAACAGCGACATGAATGGTTTCTTCAGCAACATCAACATGCCACTCTCGTGCAAGAGCAGGTACCAACAGTCAAAGGTCTTGCTGTGGTCCCACTGCCCTTCGGTCGCAAGGATCACGGGCAGATCCGCAAGCAAGGCAGACCGTTTCGAGCCACAGAACCCCTGAGAACTAGCATATGCCTTCAACTGCTCTGTCTCCTGTCGCGCAGCAACCACTTGCTCCTCCAAAGACAAGAGATTTGCATCTGTCGAAGGCTTCTGCACTTTCCTGCAGCCGAGAACGCCTTCCTCAGCATACAACTGCGAGAGCTGCCCCCGTGCTCTTATGGCCAGTTTAGAATTTGTTTGGATAAGGTCCTCCAGACCATCGCGCTGCTCAGCTACGACTTTCAGCTCCGCCTCAAGACATGAGAGTTTCTCGTAGTACGCTGCATCTCAGCCTGCAGGCATGATTCACGGCCAGGTCGCAGCGGCCGCGTCGCGCTCTTCCTTCGCCTTCTAGCACAGTCATGAATAGCTGGCAGACATGTTTAAGACTCCGCTTAGGTAAGACGTTGTGTTGGAGCATCTCACCCGCTGACCACGAGCCTTAGGACCCATGTAAGCTCTGTCACAGTACGGTAGCTGATAGGAAGGATGGCATTGCACAGCACCTCTCTCCAGCACTCCCGTACACGCGTGATTACATTATGTGGTGTGGGTGATTGTGAGTGTCTGTGCGTATGTGTATGTGTACCTGTGTATCTTTGCATGTGCACATGTGTTTCTCTGTGTCTGTGTGTCTGTGTCTACATGTCTACGTCATCCAGGTCAGGATACCAGCTTAACCCCCCCAAGCCCTAAACTGGCCTTAAACCCTAAACTGGCCCTACTTAGTGTACGCATGCATGTGCCCATGCGTACGCTTTGTGTCTATGTGTATGTGTGTGTGTGTGCGCGTGCTTGTGTGTACGTACGTACGTAGGTAGGTAGGGTAGGGTAGGGTAGGGTAGGGTAGGGTAGGGTAGGGTAGGGTAGGGAGGTAGGTAGCTAGCTAGCTAGCGATGTATGCGTGTACGTACGTACGTACGTACGTATGTATTTATGTATGTATGTATGTATGTATGTAGGGCATAGATAGATAGATAGATAGGTAGGTAGGTAGATAGATGGATGAACAGAAGGATAGATGGATACCTGGATAGATGGATACCTGGATAGATGGATAGATGGATAGATAGATAGATGGATAGATAGATAGATAAACAGTCAGACAGATAGACAGATAGATAGAGAGATAGATAAACAGTCAGACAGATAGACAGATAGATAGAGAGATAGATAGAAAGATAGGTAGATAAACAGAAAGATAGATAGATAGATTGATTGAAAACGCAAGAACACGTAGAATGGCACACTCTATTCCAGACTCCCACAGAAGCTCTGGCCTTGTCCTGTTCTGCTTGAAGTCGCTCGAGACGCTTCCTAAGAGGATCTATGTTAGAGAATCTCGGCTGAAAGGAGCACGACTTGACGGTTGCTGCCAAAAGCCTGTCAATAATCCAAGGAGGAAACTGCAACTTCGAACGATGTTCCACAATCCTCCAGAATTTGTATGGGAGAAGTTGTTGCAACTAAAATACCCCCTACTCTTCCTCCTACTACGACTACTACTACTA
>CAJNJA010008082.1:0-15688 GCA_905231915.1 Symbiodinium necroappetens
CCCTAGAACCCCTAGCTAGCGCAGCCGGGTTTAAGTTAGGGTCCAGCGGAAGCGGAGAAAAAGAGCTACGGCTGATACCCAATCAAAGGGGAAGGAAGGTACTTAAACCCGGCCGAACCCCTAAACAACCAGGGCATCTAACTGCTCGCCCTGTCTTTTTGCTTGAGCCAAAGATCATCCGAACGGCTGGTCCTCTGAAGTGAAACAAGAAGCCTCTGAAGCTTACCTCTGGTTAGGCTCTGTTGGGGTTTCTGGGGTCGTGTTCTGTTGACTAATGTTGTATCCCCTGGACTTCCTCGCTGTCCTGTATATCCCATATGGCTAGGGCCGCCTCACCATCTCATTGTCGCTGTCACCAAGTCACCATTGCACAGTTCATGTCACTCCTTTCGCTTAGGCCATTTCACCGATTCACCATTGCACCATTTCACCCTTCCTGTCCCCCTCACCAACTCTTCAGCGTTCAGTTAGTCCTCCTCGCCTCATAGGACCAAGCAGTTGGTGAAATGTAAATGGGTGAAATTGGGAAATTGGTTGATGGAGGCAGGACCGAGCTACTGGGTGAAATGGCGAATTGCGTTGGTGAGATGGTTGTGTTTATTCTTTTTGGAGGGGAGGGGGGGGGGCGTAACTTCGGCTCTTCGGCTTTGACATGAATGGTCAAATGGTGAGTTGGTGAAATGAAGGTGGTTTGGGTACCGAACCATTCAGGATCAAACTGGCTGGTACGCGAATGCTTCATCACTACTCAAAGCCTTTTCGAGAATTGAACCGTTCCAGGAAGAATGCAGCTGCAATGCAGTGAAGCAAGGATCAGGAGAGTAGAAGTTCTTAGGTGTCCGGCATTTATTTTGTTTCTTTGAGGAACGACACGGTGTTTTGTCGAAGCATAATTCGCATATTCCCGCGACCACGCATATTCCCGCGACTCTAGCGGGAAAGGCCATGCGGCATAATGTTTCATAGCGTTTCGGCCGATACAACACATGGGGTTTGCAGAGAGAGACGGCAATGTATGTACAAGTTTAGCGAACAGGCTTTTACATGGCACTCACCCCAGAAGCGTCGTTCAGAATTATAAGTGCTACCAGTAGGACATTGGAATATGAAGGTACACAGAAAGTCCGTGTTTGGCGTTACACGACTTGGTTAGGTTTCGCCACGTGGTACGTACATGTGTTGCGCCGATATTTCCAACATCATTATAGTAGAGTAGACGGTGCGTGCGCTTTCCAACTCGCTTGTCACTGGGCTAAGGCTATGGCGTCCTTGCACTTGTCGATGGGTGAGCATGGTGTGTGAACTCCGGCTCAGGTATTAGAGCAGTCCCAACATTCTAGCAAATGGGGTTGCCAGGGCACAGGGTATTTGAAAATACGTGTGTGTGTGTATGTATGTATGTATGTATGTATGTATGTATATATATGCAACATTATATGCGGATAAACAGGTAAGTTCTGGGAACCCCCACGCCTTATGCGCTTCGGTCCCGAGATAATTTATAGACGCTGCCTCGGTTTGTAAACTCAGCATGGGCTTCAAAACCAGTTGCTGGTTCCACAATCAATAGTACAGCAATGTAAAGCCGTGCAGAAATGCAAGGAGGGTGATATCACGCCGCCCATATTTATATTCATCGTCATCTTGATGTTTCCATGTATATTCATGCTTGTATATGCATATACATAGGTGTGTGTATACGTACAGGTATGCATGTATGTTTCTGTGTATGCTATCATGCTTGCATGCAATATGATTATGTACATATGCATGCATGCATCATACGTGTCCGTCTGTTTGTTTGCATGCAGTAAGTGTTCATGCGTGTGTATGTGACTGTGTGTATATGTATACGTGCATGCATGTATGTATGTAAGTGCGTGTGTATGGTTCCAGTATGTTTTTGTTGGAGGTTTGCCCGCTGGACAACGGAGAGTGGGAATTCCAGAAGTACGGCAGGCTGCTGTCGAGGAGATGTCTGCCTGCATCTTCACAGCATCATCACCTGACAGGTGATCAGCTTGTGACTTAATGGGCCAAATTCGGATGATGGCTGTCTTTTGCAGTTGACAGCGAAACACCACAAAGATCGTGACTGCAGCTTGCTTGTTGCAGCTGGCCTGCCGGCAAGAGAAACGTGCCACGACACGAATGTATTTTGTTGACCATCCCCGGTTCCTTGGTACTTACAGAATGATCAACGTCCAACAGGCCTCGAAAGTAGATAGGGATGAAATCGTGACGCCAGTCGCAAGCGCTGGAAGTCCACCAGAGCGTGCAACACCTGGACCTGCTGAAAACTGATGCGAGAGGCGCGAGGATCAAGGTGCGATGCTGTAGCCTGAACTAGTGCTCACGGTTCGCTTTTCTCTCCGCAGCTTTCGGGCCAAAGGAAGAAATCGAAGCCTCGTGAGGTCAGGGCTCCGCCTCCACCCACTTCCTATCTTTGCTCTTGAAGTTGTGAGCCAAAGCAAGTACAAGTTTCCTCGTGCCTGAGGAGGCAACTCAGCCTGTACTCGACGCCAGAATTAACAGAACATGATCGGGCAGCGCGATGCTACGGCCCTTCGTCGCCCCTGCTGCATCCCGTGGGCTCTGCCTTGGCTTGCGACTCCGCTGCCTTTCGATTCTTGGAGGCCGCAGAGCCTTTGGGGTGGGGGTTCCTTTTGGGTATTTCTTTGGTGTTTTTTTGGTATGTTTTTGGTTTTCGCCTGAATAGCTTCAAGCGCCGAGTCAGTCAGGCGGTCAGTCGATCCGCGAGCCTGCTGGGCAGTCAGTCATTCAGTCCGTCAGTGCCAGTCAGTCGGTGCGTCGGTCGGTACGCGAGCATGCCGGTCTGTCAGTCAGTCGGGCGGTCGGTCGGTTGGTCCATGCGCCAAGCGCCGGGCAGTCAGTCAGTCGGATAGTCGGTCAGTCGGTCCGCCGCCAGTGTTTGAGATACATGATTGATGAACCGATATCGCCAAATGAGGGGGCATGTTTAAGATATAGAATGAACCGGAATCGCCAAATGATGGGGCTTGTTTAACATATGTGAGGAACCGTTATCTCCAAATGAGGGGGCATGTTCAAGATACATGATGAACCGGAATCGCCAAATGAAGGGGCGGCGTGTTTAAGATATGTGGTGAACCGAACTCGCCACATGAGGGTGCCTGTCCAAGACATATGGTGCGCCGGAATCGCCAAATGAGGGTTATGTTCAGCATGTATGCTGAATCGCCAAATGAGGGGGTGCGTTTATGATATATGATGAACCGTTGTCGCCAAATGGGGAGTGTTCAGGATATATGATGAACCGGAATCGCCAAATGACGGGGGCATGTTCAAGATGCACGGGACTCACCCAAATGAGGGGGCGGCGTGTTTAAGATATATGGCGAACCGGAACCGCCACATGAGGGGGCGTGTTTAAGATACATGGTGAGCCGGAATTGCCAAAAGAGGGGTGTGCTTAACATGTATGAGGAACCGGAATCTATATAGAATAAACCGGAATCGCCAGATGAGGGGGCATGTTTAACATGTATGAGGAGCCGGAATCGCAGAAGAGGGGTGGCGGGGTGTTTAAAACATATGGTGAACTGGAATCGCCAAATGACCCGGGGGGTGGCGTGTTTAAGATATATGATGAACCGGTGTCGCCAAACGAGGAGTCATGTTTAAGAGTTATAACAGTTATGATCAAATGAGGGGGTGTGTTTAGCATGTATGATGAGCCGATATCACCAAATGAGGGGGGCGTGTTTAAGATACAGGATGAACCGGAATTGTCAAATGAAGGAGCGTGTGCAACATATTACGGCATGAGCCGTTATCGCCAAATGAGGGGCCCTGTTTAAGAGAACAGGAATCACCAAATTACCGGGCGGCGTGTTTAAGATATGTGGTGACCCGAACTCGCCACATGAGGGCGCGTGTGATGAACCGTTGTCGCCAAATGAGGGGGCGTTTTCAAGATATATGATGAACCGGAATCGCCAAATGAAGGGGCGTGTAACAGATATGCTGAACCGAATCGTCAAACGAGGGTGGGTGTTCTGGATGTGATGAGCCGCCAGTCCCCTTGGCATTGCGTTAGCAAATTGTTAGGAAATTGGGCGGGGGCTGCCCCCCCCCCGGCCCCCGACTTTTTAAGTTATGTGAACGTCGCACCGTCAAAAACGCTATTTCACCATCTGCGATTTCAAGTCAAGCACATAACTCGCATGAGGCCTTGCAAAGCCCGTCTAGAGGCCCAACTCTTCCGCTTTTTTTGGACCGCGCACTCTTTCGTTAAAGAACATCATGCCTTCAAAAGAACGTAAAGCCGAAAAGCCGAGACCTGAACTGGCACGGGAAGCAGCCGGGTAGACTGGCGGGTGTCGGCCCGTCGGATTTACAGACATGAGTGACCGATCGATAGCCGAAGACCCGTAGGCCGAGAACCATTAAAAAATCACCAAAAAAGACCTCGAATACCGCCTCAGTTGTCGCCATCCCGGTGGCTCTTGCAAGTTTTGTATATGGATCGAACCGAAAGCCAAAAACATACCCATAAAAAACAGGAAAAAGCAAAAACAAAAAAGCTGGACCCGGGCCTTTGGAGAGCTATCCAAGATGTGAATTGCCAGGCCGGGCCTTCAGCGAAAGCAGGGAGGAGGTGAGGGAGCTGGATCCCCATGGGCCCAAGGGTACTCCCAAGGGCCTCACAGAATCGACGCCGAGTACCAGGACTGGCACAAGAGATGAAATCAAATAGACAGGTCTTGCCTTCCTTGTCCTTTTCAGTAGCGCCATTACATCCTTCACTGGGGGCTTGCCAGCGAGCCGCGACTTTGATTTGCGGCAATCCTTCAGAAAGTTTCCTTTACACCGAGATGTACAGCTGCTTGGCCAGTGATCTTGCATTCTGTCTAAAGCCCGTAACAGATGCAACATGCAACTAGACGGATGCCGCAGTTGGAAAGGCTTGGATTGATGAAGATGGGAGTGTCTGCAGACTCCTGAGAAGTTTCAATTCTTCATCTGTTGAAGTCTTGCGTTTGTCTCGGCTTGCCTAGGTTCCAACGCGTGTACAGGATCTGACGATGCCAATGCTGATGGACACCCGGCTGGAAAGCACAGGTATGGTTTCCGCTAGTGCCTTTCCCATTGGTTCCTGAACCAAAGACTGGTGCGTCCTCGCAAAGGAAGGTGTGTCGACATTCATTCTGGCACAGACCGGCACGGGCAAAACTTTGGCCTACGTGTTGCCACTTGTGCATAAGCTGCTCTCCACGAACGCGGAAGGCTCCTCGATGCCCGCATCCATGAAGCACGCCTGAGCGCGACTCGACACAATGAGCTTGCAGGTTTCTTCCCAAAGAGCCGAAAGCCGAGAGCCATCATCGTGCAGCCAACTCGTGAACTGGCTCTGCAGACCATCAAGGTGGTCCGGAACTTCCCAGTGAGGTGCGATCCCTCTAGGTCCGCGAAGCACTGCAGATTCTCCTGCTCGTGAAACTCGAAGAGGTCTGTGGTGTGTGCTCCCAGTTGCTCCTTCGTCAAGGAATTGAGTGTAGCCGCAAGCCCTGCTCGTGCTTATGTCTTTGTTTCCGACAGATGCAAGGAGACCCAGGCGCTTTTTGCGGGAGTTGATGTGGTGGTGACAACGCCATTTCGCTTAATTCTTCACCTCGGGAAAGCTGACATGGTCTTGAACGAGGCACGGGAAAGGAAATGCGCAACCATCAAGTCCAGAGTTGCAGTCAAACCTGACAGGTCCGGCATGTGGTGTTCGATGAGGCAGACACGCTGTGCGACACCTTCTATGAGAAGGAAGTAGCATCCATCCCACTGTGGTTTGGTTTTGCAGAGCTGCATCAGATTGAACCTAGCTCACATCTGGCGAGGACACAAGCAAGCTGCTGAAAGGACTAGAGGAGGACTGTCCAACAAAGCCGCAGGCGACAAGAAGCAACAGTGTTTTTCGCTGGATGCAACAGAGGTCGTGAGCAGGACGAGACCTGTTCTCTGATGGGAGTATGGACGAAAGCCCGGCAATTTGGAAGCGTGCCAATGTTCAGGTGATCATTGTCGGTGCAACTCGCACTGGAGCCGTGTCTGCTTTCCTGCGCAAGCACATGAACAATACCCAGGCAGCTGGCTTGTCGATCTTCTTGGCCTGTCTCTGCATCGGGTGATCTAGGCGCCATGTGACCGTACCGCTCGGAAGGTCATGCCTGTGGTTACCACAGATGCCCACGTGCCACCACCACACCTGGAGCAGGCTCATGAAGCCTGTCATGCACAACAAGCATCAACGCATTGGCAAGGTGTTCGTCCCCACCCGCGGCAAGCGCTTGCTGTCAGTATTGTGGGACGTTCTTGGAGAGGCACGCTTCCTCATCGGGGCATAACTGTCGTCAGCGAAAGAATCCCAGATTCGAGATGCTTGTAACGGTGTGTATACATAGGACCCAAGGTTCCAACTGTCGGGAAGAAGACGCTGATCTTCACCAATCGTGCACCGACGTGCAAGGCAATGTGTTGGTGAACCAGTTCGTTTGCCAGGTTTGTTGAGCACAAGTGCATCGGATGAAGGCCGTACACAAAAGCCTCCTGGAACACGGCATGAATGCCGTTTGTTTGCACGGCAACGTTCACCCGGACAAGCGCAAGCAGGTCAAGCGGCCGGAATCCTCATTTTCAGCCTGGCATGGCAAAACTCAGACCCTTGATTACCCGGCGCCAGGCTTGGGATTCCTTTGCCGGCGGTGGCAAAGCTGATGTCATGGTGTGCACCAACCTGGCCTCAAGAGGGCTGGATTTCAGCAACGTGCACCATGTGCCCCGGCTCTCTCGGGTTGGCTGGACCGATGTCCCTACTGTACATTGCGGAATAGCTCATGATCTGTGGGCACGAGGTGGTGATGTATGACTTCCCGCTCAACATGGCAGACTACCTGCATCGGGTCGGGCGCACGGCCCGCGGAGGCCGTGCAGGAAGGGTGACTACCATCACCCCCCGACGCTACTGGCCGTTCGTGTCCAAAATACAGGAGGCGGGAGGTTAGCCTGTAGAGAAATCGGTGAGTCAGAGTACGGTGTCATGCTGTTGCACAACCTGGATCCACAAAGCCACACGAATTAGGTATAATTAAGTTCAACAGGATGTCTGAGTTTGCCCAGCAGGCGACAAAGCAAGGCAAGCCTATTGAAGTCCGGAACATGTCAAAGAAGGTGCCTTCTTGTCACTGCTGCCAGTGCTTCTGCTTGGTGAATGATCTCACAGTTGCCCAGGTGAAAAAGATTCTTGCAATCGAGAGTCTCAGCATCAACTGAATGCCTGTCGATCCCTGTTGTGAACAACAACCAGAACCAGCCCAGGAACTATCAGAAAGTTCTGCAGTCGCGGGACGTCAAAAAAAGTGTCAAGCAGAAGCTCAAGCAGCGGCTGGGCCTCCCACCTGCCAGAAACATCGGCTCCAAGGACTGCGTACCTTTCCTTCACAGGCCCTGGACGGCTCCGAATTGTTGCAAACTTTGTGTGTCAGGAGACCAAAGCTGCAATGAAGAGGCTTGACCGACGAATGAAAGCAATTAAGCACGTTCGTACCTTCGAGGCAATGGAAGATGCATCAGCCAACCGCTTCAAGTCAAGTGAACGACTGTCCGAGGCTACCTGTGGAAGCGTGGCATTCTAAAACGGGGCCACAAGATTCCACAGATGCCTGACAAGCAGGTCGAGGCAGGAACCGCCATGTCTTTTCAATATTTTCGTGTTCCAGGGCTGCACAAGTGGCAAGCTGGCTGTGTCAGGCTTCTGAGACGCAAACTGTGTCGACGCTTGTGCGAGCACGTGATGGCCTGCTCCAGGTGGGATGCAGAGGTATGCAGAGGTCAGGCGATCAATGGCGAGCACAGCGTCTCGAACAGCTGGAGGTTGTACCGAACCGACGCCGTCAAAATAGAGGCGCAGATCGACCGGAGAACGTCTGGCACACAGACAGACATCGTAACTTGCATGACGGATGCATCCATGAATTCATAATGTAAGCATGCATGGAGTCGGTGGGTACTCCACATAGTACTCCACAGGGAGAGCTTCGCATAGCTTCGCACCATGCATGGGTCATTGCACAGATTCGAGAGGTCTGGTGTTTCCTTTTTGCCTGTCTTTCGGTGCAGGACACAGCAGCTAAAATGAAGTGCTATGCTACACCGAGTTTTCCGTCAAGTCGTTGCGCATCAGGTAACAAGCTGTTGCGCTCTGTATACGTTCGATGGCCGAGGCTCCTCTGCAGCCTGTGCGCTTAAACTCCAATGAAGCACCAGCTGCTTCGAACCGGCGCCGGCGGACCGTGATGTAAACAAGTCCACAGACTGGTTACACGGCTGCAGAGCACGCCTGTCGAGTTCGAGCACAGCGAACATGCATCTTCTGGCAGCCGATATTTTGCCTCAAGGCGATGAGCGAGTCTAAAAGCAGTGCAACACAATGCTTTTTCTATCCCTCTAATTGTCCCTCTCGCGCATTCTGCAAATCTGCATGTGTCGGTACCACTAGCTGCAACGGTACACAAGCAGAACGCAAAGAGTCTTGCGGTGGGTTCCACCAGGAGAGATATTTCTTGAAGCATGACTGTTTTTGCCTCTGTGTCGGCTGTGCATCTGCATTCAGCACGGCCAAGTGCCAGCAAAGGCTCCCCTTTCGTCGCAGGCACCGCATCGCGCCCCCATTCCTTCCCATCGAAGGGTTTCTTGCGATCAGCACCGAGCACACTGGGACTCGCCATTGGAGCAGCACTTTGCAGGCACTGCCGTCCACACACATCGCTGAAAGTTGCAAGACGCGATCTTCTTGGCGCTGGAATCACATGGGTAGGCGGCGCCGAGCGTGCATTGGCTCGCTCAACTACAGCTCCAGAGATTGTGAAACGTCTTTGGGCCGGCGGTCTGAGCAGTGGAGAGGACTTAGATGCTTGGGTGGCCGCATTCGCTGCAGATTGTGTTTATGAAGACTTGTATTATGCACAGCCCGCAACCGGTCGGCAGGAGCTGAGAAGCCTGTCTGCATCAAGAGCTCTGAGCAAGTGCAAGTCCAAAACCGTGGTCCTCTGCAGTGCTTTTCTCTCCGCCACCTTAAAATATCGTAACACTAGCTCCCTGGCACAATAATGAAGCTGGGCACGGCCCTGTGTCAGTAGCACTTGTGCTCTCCTGCCTTCTCAGGAAGATTGCTACAAGAGAAGTTGCTGCCGAAGGGAGCTCGCATGATCCTGGACCACGTGTCCGATGGAAGATCCTCATGTGGCTTCACATGGCATATCCAGCAAGAGGGGGTCGGAACAGGCCAGCGAGGCCTCTGCTTTCTCCGCTTAAACTCAAGCGGCGAGGTTGCTTATGTGCGTGAGCTTGGCGAGCCGCTTTTCAAGGCCGGCGTGCTGACAGAGCAGTTGCTGCAGGCGCTCACAAAAGACCAGCCCAAGAAACTTCGAGCAGCGAGCTCCACCACGCAGACACCCACCACAGCTCCAGGCATCGTGAAGTACTTGTACGGCGATGTTCAAGAGAGCGGCGGCGATGCTGTTCGATTCTACGCGGATGATGTCGTCTACGAAGACATGAACTACGACACGCCATTTGTTGGGAAGACTGCTGTTGAGGGCTTTTTGAATCGATTCCAAGACATCGAAGGCGTCACCTTTGTACTTGAAGAAGTGTCAGATGGAGAGAAGGCAACGTCTTGCAACAAAGATATTCTCAGGAAGGAACTCTCCTCCAAGATATGGCAGTTGATGAACTGGTCTGCTGCCTTTTGACGTGCAGCTCTGCACCAGGCTGTGGGCTTCACTTATCACATAGATGTGGCAGGGCAGTCCCAATCTCAGTTGAAAGTCTATCTTTTGCCCCGTTCTGATTCTATTCACCTAAAACCTGCAGGCCGCGGGGCATCCGTGGTGTAACCTTCTACGAAATCGATGACCAGGGCAAGGCCTACGCCTAAAGAAGCACTGCAAATTCATAACAGCTCCACATGTGCAGGTTAAGTATGTGCGGGATGTTCCGGAATCGGCCACCAAGCCACCTCCAGTGCAGCAGGCGCCGAAGTCCGTCTTTGTGGTTGCTTGTGTTGCTGAAGTGTTTGCTAACTCCACGAGCTCATAACTGCATATGCTAGACATTGCAAGACAGGTGCCATTGCAAATGGAAGCCGTTTGATGGCCCAATGGACAAGCACCGACTCTGCCGCAGAATCACACGGACAGATAGCCTTCTTCTACCAAGCCTTGCGAGTAGATGTGTTGAACCACCCACCGTGGTAGAAGCCTCCATATCCAGTTACTGGTCATCTGCAGCAGTGCGGCGAACCAGTAATGGTGCAACGTGGTGCAACATGGCATAAATTTACTACAGATCCACTTTCGCACAGACTTGTAGTGCGATGCTGTAACCGCATCATGACGACAGAGAGCGGGATCTCACGTAGAAACTCGGATGAAGGCGAGCGGAATGCAAAGCCAGGTGTTGAAAGCAGGGAAATTCTCGACCAAGGAGATCTTTTGGTGCAGCAGCTCCTGGAGGAGCGCAGGCAACGACTGCAGCAGAAGCTCTTCGGAGCTCCTGGAGGCGCCTGGATGCCAAAGGACGGATAAAGACGGGCTGAGAAGCTGCCAAAAGGTGGCCTCGTAACGTCCACGGTCAAGGAATCCAGGCCGGAGCCTGCAGACCTTGTCTCGGAAGCGGGGCGTGGCGCGGTAGGATGTGTTCTCCCTCCTGGCTCGCTCTCTCGTGGGGCTGTCTCTCTCGCGCTCGCACCCCCTCCATCCCCCTCCTGTTGCAGTCCAAAGCGTCCTCTTGGCGATGCTGCTGCATCCTCATGCATCGGAGATGTTGCCGACACGGACATGAGAGCCACCTGCCAAGCCTTTCAGAAGCCATCGGAATTTGGCCGTAAGTTTATCGGGCTTGGGAACTCGTGGTGGTTTGAACATGTTGCCTTTGAATCCGGTCTGCTCCAAGCTCAGGATAGTTTCCTGGCGGACGTCTTGTTGCGGCTGACAGCAGCAGAGGACGCGCAGCCGAGCTGGGGCTCAGAGACCTCCTGCAAGCAGAATGCACGTAGGCACGTTGTAGTCGCAGCTTTGAGGCCAAGCATCCGGAAGTGCTGGGGTGAGCAGCAGGGCAGCGAGCGAAGCTCCCGCCAAGCTGTCCAGGCCCACAAGGCCCCACCAGACTTTGCATTCTTTTTCGCGAAGATGTTCCTTGAAGGCCGCGATCCGCGCCTGCAGCAAGGGCCGCTGGCCCCATTCTTCATTGTTCAACATGTTTTAGCCGTTGCTAGACTCGGTGACTTGCGATGGCGTGGTTCGATGCATCCCAGATTCCAGGCAAAGAGCACTAAAGACCAGAAACTTGGCAAAGCACACAGTGTCGAAGGAGCATCTTTCTGACTACATTTTCATGGGCTTCCTCTCGAAAGGCACGCAGCTCTCAGGCTTTCAGATTCATTGACAATGTAGGCCGCAACCTTGAACTTTTGGGCATTTGGAGCTGCCAGGCACTTTCCGCATCTTTTAGGCACCCATGGCTCGGTTGACTCAGTGTTAGCTAAGGACAGTCGACAGCATTGAAAGCCAAACAAGACAGATGTCCAGGCGAAGACCGAGTGGAGAGCGATCGCAGTCGCCAGGCATAAGATCATGACAACACTCGGTCGGCCAACGCCGGTTTTTCAATGTCGTGTTGAGTAACAACCATGTGAGAAGTAGCATGTTGAAGCGACGAACCATTGCAGAGCCTTCGGCCTCAATCTCGCTTAGCTTTCGTCTCCTGGCCTCCTGTTCACGCAACAACTTCCCACAAGGGCAAGCGTCGGTGCTGCAGATGGCCATAGATTATAGATTGTCATGGATGACGGACAGAGTGGCCATAAGGAAGTTCATGATGGGCCGTCGCAGGAGCAGCTGGAGAACTTCATGACCTGCCCGGCGACGGCACCGGCGGCGGCTGATACTCCGTGGCTGTGGTGAAAGTGCTGTCTCCTTTGCCAGCTGACATCGACGATGGTGGCGTGTGGCCTCCTATGGCCTCCTCCTTCGACGTTGGCAGCGACAGCTTCTGCAATGGCACCACGGACGACGTCATCAACATGGCGGCGACGCCCGCTTCGATGCCAAGGCAGCTCACAACGTCACCCCGGCGTCGACCAGGCACCGCCGGCGGCGCCTCGGCTCTGGACGGCCTTCCCTCACTCCTTCGCGACAAGAGACCAATCGGGTTCAGGAAGCGGCCGCCAACGGGATGAGTGTGGCAGATCGGCGGCAGCATCTGCACCAGTGCCCGAAGCGCCGCCGCAGGGGATAGCTAGTCCATGCTGGTCCGGGTTGCCGCGCGCGCCACTCTGCCGTAGATGGCTATGGTCGCTGCCGTGGCCACGGCACCAAGCACTGCGTGGGTGCTTGGGTGAGGAAGAACCTGCCGGCCAACTTTGATGCTTCAGCACTCTCGACCCGTGCCCTCGTCGGGCTTTGGCTCGCCGTCCGGCCTCATGCGGGTGGACGGCAACGCCCTGCAAGTAGCCGTCGTCCGGGTCGACGTCTCCGTCGTTGGCAAAGTCCCGAAAAAAGGCATTGGAGCCGCCAGTGACATATCAACCGTTATCTTTGGTCGGCGAACCTCGACATGACGGTTCTATGCGGACACTTTCGTTTGCGACGTTTTCGACGTGTCAGGCACAAGGCCAGGCACGTGCACGTCGGCGTGAAACCCAACGGCCGAACACAGCGCCTGCAAATGCTTGGGGATTCGACTTCAAACTCGGTGGCGAGGTCTTGACCACGGCATCGTGACAGCATGATTGGTCAATCTTTTCTCTGCGAGAAAGCCTTACACATTGGAGGTTTCCGCCAAGCCCGTCGCGTGGCTGCCCCCTACGATCGTCGCTTTTCTCGACAACATGGCAGGGCAGGCGGTGAACCGCATCATTTCGGCGTTTGGGCACTAGCGGTGCACCAAGGCTGGTTCGTCGAGTTTGACAGGGTGCCCTCCAAGGCCGAAACGCCGTGTACCCAAAGGCCATCCCGAAATCGGGTTTGTAGCCCCCTATGATGGATCATCGGCTCGAGAAGAGCGTTGACAGCGTTGGAACGAAATCGACGCCACCCTGGTGCGCTGCCCTGTCGACCACGTGCTGTCTTCGCGAAGCGGCCTCCGGTGAATTGAGCACGCCACGGCGGAAGCGGCATTGCTTGCGACGCTGAACCGGCGCGCTTGGGGGGGCTCGGTGCATTCGGCGGATGCAGAATGCGCACCGGCGCCGGTAAGTCGCTCCGGCGTGTTAGGTCGCCGAACGGCGTGATACAGCGCTACGATGCTACATCCAAGCGACTGAAAACAACAGTCGGAGGCAATACAGTTTTGGATAGGGGCGGGTCCAACGCACAACAGTTATCGTCGTGTGTGCACGTCAAGTAGATTGCCTGGAAGCTTCGGTTCATACTACTATTATAGTAAGCTTCCAAGGCCATTTGATCGGCGCCTCCATTTGTGGGAAGTGCAACACCAGGCAGGCCGTGACACAACAATCATGATTCCATGACTGCTCGCACCATGTGTCCATCGCCAGGCTGCAAAACAGAAGCACATGCAAGCAAGGCAAGAAAAGGAGATGCAAGAGCTGGATGAATGCACTTTTCAGCAGCTCGGCTCACCGAGCAATTGCAACTTGAGCGAAGCACCGCTGCTAGTGTTACTGATGCACCTGTGCTGATCTTTCAAGGCCATCCATAAATGCGCGCTCCGAGCCTTTCAGATGAAGTTTATCACACTCCATCGTTTGTTTTGCTGTTAAGACCCACACAGCCGCAATGCGTTTCGGTCGGAGTTGAACCGGGATTTGGGATGTGAATAGGCTGGTGGGAGCACTGCATCTCAAATTCTGGGCGCATCATGCAGGCACCTTGTCTAGCAAGCAAGTATGGATCGCGAAGCCCCTGCTTGCCCTAAGGTACTATGCCAGACGGTCTCGTAGCTGCTTCGTTGAGTCCCTGCCAGAACGTTTGTACCACGAGGCAGACGGGGTTAGCTCATCCAGATTTGCTTTGTCATGCATCCGAGGCCTCAAGACTGAGGTTACAGCCAAAAGCAATGAGACCAGATGAAGATTCGTGGCACATTCTCTGCCTCATGCCCTACGCCTTTCGTTCATGGCCCAGACCCTTGTTGATGCAGTCATCTGCCCTGGGACAATTGAACATAAGACACTCACAGGGCATGAAGTTCAGGTCTCTTGCGTGCTCAGTGAATCAAGAATCTTTCATGCCAACGTGTCATCGTGTAGCAGAGCAGACGGTAAGCAGGTTCATACCAAGACCAAAGCCTTCGCAGCTTGAACGCTCCATTGACCAAAGGCACGACATCCATGATCAAAAATGTCTTCTATGCAGGCTGACAAGCGGGCGAGCCTGAGGAACAAAGCCAAGGAGCACGGAGACAACATGAGACAACTTAGAAATTGTTGAGCAGAAGAACTATGTTTGAAAGGAGCTCATGGAGGCAGACGCCTTGTGCTCCTACACCTTCCAGCCCAACATCAACCCGAGCAGAGGCGCAAAAAAGTCGCAATCGTGGTGACCATGGGTGCGACATGTTCACGGCATGCTGTTGGCTTTTGTGAAGCCCGAAGGAGCCAATAGAGCGCCACTACACCTTCGAGCTGAGGAGCTTCGCCAAAGACGCGAGCAGAGAGCTCCTAGGATGGATTCTTCCGTGAGATCTTCAGCCTGCCTCCACTTCAACCGGCGCTGCGAGACGAGGTGCGCAGTGCGCAAATAGCCGAGGAGAGACGCAGCGCGCTCGGTCTGACGGTTCCACCACGCTGTGATTCCCCAGCCTGTTCTTGAAATTGTGGTCAGGGCATACTAGTAGCAGAGATTATTAGGGCCGCAGTAAGACGCGCGCCATATCACTCGTGCTCGAGAACACTCGGCATGGGAGTCAATGTGGTGACTACCGTTACTGCTGTTCTAGGGCATTGGTCCCGCATGCACTTGCACTGCTTACAGAGACCACTGTGTCACTGAGGCTCTGGCAGCTTGTTCCAGCCAAAGATCTCCAACCGCAGCGAGCGGATCGTTCAGAAGAAGCGTGACATGCTGTACAGGAGCGAACTTGCACACTTGGACGATGCTCCCCGCTGCAATCTACAGCAGGTGCGCATCACAGGGCCAGGTCGATTGCCTGAGGCAGCTTGGCCCTGTTGAGGAACGACTCTATGCCGAGGCACGGCCACAGAGAAAGAATGATCAAGTATAAGTGTGGTGCGACGATCCAGGCACACGAGAAAGAGCAGCGGCGTGCTGCACTGCAGGCTTACTACAGGGAATTTGGGGCTGCCCCTGCCTTCTCCTGCTGTTCTCCAGTGTTTGGTCCCCAGGACTTTCACCAAGAGTTGGTACAATCCTTCCCCAGCGTTGACGACACGTCGAGGCCCATATGCTTCTTGTCGGTGAGTGCTTTTGTCTTTGCAACAGTCCTGCGGCGACACAGCTGCTAACCGCAGTGCAGTGAACATCCCTGCCAGCCGTGCAGCTGCCCGAGCCGCCTCACACATCCTCGCTGCCTGCGTTCAGCCCTGTTCACCCAGAGCCATGGCCTCCGCCACACAGCCCAAGAGACCTGCCGGCGGCGCCTACGGGCAGTTCATGAACGAGAAGCGTGCCGA
>CAJNJA010008083.1:0-15688 GCA_905231915.1 Symbiodinium necroappetens
GGCATGAGCGAGAAGCTCGGCTTCGTCCGGTACACGGGCGTGGACACGCAGGAGCAGTACCTGCCCGACCGCGAGTACTCTGAGGCGACGGCGAAGCTCATCGACGAGGAGATCCGCCGTTATGCGCACGAGGCGTACGACGACGCGGAGAAGGCGCTCAACGAGCACTGGGACGGCGTCGTCGCGGTGGCCGAGGCGCTGCTCAAGCACGAGAACCTCACCGCGGACGAGGTCCGCCAGCTGATGGCGGGCGAGCCGATCGACAAGCCGACGGTGAGCGACCTGCTCGACGCGGAGATGAAGAAGAAGGACACGCCGGCGCCCAAGGCGCCCGAGGGCAAGACGGACGAGGACGACGGGCTCCACCCGGGCGTGATGCCCTCGCCCGCCTGAGCCGCCCTCACGCCTCGGCCATCGCCGCCAGCTGATCTTCGGTCACGCCCTCGACGCGGATGAGCTTCTCGCGGTGCGTGTGCCCGCTCACGAGTTCGAGGCTCGATTCGCGGATAGCCAGCGCGTCCGCCAGGAGGGCGAGGATGGCCTTGTTCGCCTTGCCGTCTTCCGGGGGGGCGGAGACGCGGAGCTTGAGGGCCCCGGCGTGGAGGCCCGCGACGCCCGGTTTCCTGGCCCCGGGGACCGCCCGGATGCGAAGCGTGAACGAGCCGTCATCATTCGGGGTCGCGAAGGGGGTCATGGTCGTTCTCGGGCCTCTTTCGGGTCTCTCGGTCGAATTCCGGGGGATTCCTTGACCCCCGAGTGTACGTCCGGCACGCTACATACCGATCCGAGGGTTCAGAGAGAGGACGATTCCGGTGAGATTGACGCGTCGCATCCTGTTGATACTTGGGTTCATGGCCCTGGCCTGTGCCCCGACCGCCAGCGCGGAGATCGGTCCGCAGAACGTGCTGGTGCTGTGGAACTCTCAGAACGCGGATTCGCAGGCGGTGCGGGATCTCTACGTCGCGCGGTACCCGGGGGTGCACGAGTTCGACCTCAACGACACGGTGCTCGACCGGACGGGCCAGACCAACAACAACGTCACGCGGGCGAACTACCTCTCACGGGTGGTGGAGCCGCTGCGCGACTTCATCAACGGCGACGCGCCGCCCTTTGTGGACATCTCGCAGGAAGTCATGGTCATCATGACCACGCGCGGGCTCCCCGGGATCATCAACTCCGTGGGCGGGAACGACGAGTTCCAGGTCAACGCGACGTGGACGAGCCTCGAGTCCGAGCTCGTACTGCTGCAGCAGGACCTCGAGCAGGTCGGCGCGGGCATCCTGAGCTTCCGGTACTCGGGGTGCGTCGACAACCCCTATCACCAGGCGCTCAACCAGCCCATCGACTCGTTCAGCCGAGCGAGCGTCCAGACGCAGCACCCGTTCGTGCGCGTCTTCATCGGCGCGGGCGCGGAGACGTGGACGATCCCCTCGCTCACGCCCGGCGGGATGTACCTCGTGACGCGCCTGGACGCGGTCCCCACCGACGTCGGCACGCCCGAGGAAGTCACGGCGATCGAGCACATCGAGCGGCTCCTCGACCGGTCGATGCGCAACGGCGTGATCGAGTGCGGCGTGCAGTCGCTGCTCGATGAGTTCGCCTCGTCCGCAAACGAGCTGGACGATGACGGGCTCGGCTCGGTGTACCCCTTCCGGCCCGACTTCGAGAACACCGCGTCGACGCTCGCCGCGAACGGCTTCGACGTGCTGCACGACCAGACGACGAACTTCGTCACTGGCCCCGAGCTCCCCGATGCGCGGCCCGTGCTCGTGCTCGGGACGTACGGCGAGAACCACAACGTGGGCGGGTTCGGCGAGAACGCGCCGGGCTCGGCGACGTACATCGAGACGTACGACTTCGCGCACGCGTCGATCTACGTCGCGTACGAGAGCTTCAACGGCACGAGCCTGTGGAACCCGGACAACAACCGAGTGAACCAGCAGGAGCAGGTGCTCGATTACATCGTGAACGGCGGGACGTTCGGCATGGCGCACGTGCGGGAGCCGTTCACGTTCCCGGTCGCGGACCTGGAGTACCTCACGCAGAACATGCTGGTGCACGGGATGACGTTCGCCGAGGCGGCGTATTCGTCGCTCCCGGCGCTGTCGTGGATGAACGTGCCCGTCGGTGACCCGCTCGCGAAGATCAACATCGTCGACCCGGGCAACCCGGACCGCGACGGCGACGGCGACGTGGACATCGAGGACCTGTACCGCCACGCGGAGTTCCCGGTGGACCTGACGTGCGACGGCGCGATCGATAGCGCCGACAACGCGGTGTTGAAGAGCGCCGCCCGCGCAGGCGAAGCGGCCGACGTCACGTCGAACTGATCGCGGCTTCCGCCTGGTCGAGGACCGCTTCCGCCTGGGCGCGTGTCGGCGCTTCGGCGATGAGCCGCAGGATCGGCTCGGTATTGCTCGGGCGGACGTGGAGCCACGCGTTGCTGCCCTCGACCTCGAAATCGAGTCGGACGCCGTCCTGCGTGTCGACGCTCGCGCCGGCGATGAGCGATTTCGTTGCGCCGAGCGCCTTCTCGGCGAGGCCCTCGCGGATGGGGGTCTTGCGCTTGACGATCGAGTAGCTCGGGATGGACGCGACGAGCTCGGAGACGGGCTTGCCCGCGCTCGCCATGAGGCTCAGGACGAGGGCGATGGAGGCGACGGAATCGCGGATGCTCACGACACGCGGCCAGACAACGCCGCCGTTGCCCTCGCCGCCGATGAGCGCCCCGTTCTCGCGCATCACGCGGACGACGTTCGCCTCGCCGACCGGCGCGCGGAGCACGCGAGCGCCGTACTTCGCGGCGACGTCTTCGAGCATGCGGCTCGTCGAGAGGTTCGCGACGAGCACGCGTCCTTTCGCCTCATCGGGTTTCATCGCGGAGAGCACGCTCATGGCGCACAGGGCGAGGGTGTACTCCTCGCCGATGTAGGCCCCGTTCTCGTCCACGATCGCGAGCCGGTCGGCGTCCGGGTCCTGCGCGAAGCCGACGCGGGCTTTGTGCTTCCGGACGGCGTCGCCCAGCGAGCCGAGGTTCTCTTCGATGGGCTCGGGCGTGTGCTGGAAGACGCCGGAGTCCGACCCGCCCTCGTGCACGAGCGTGCAGCCCAGCGCGTCGGCGAGGAGCCGAACGGCTCCGACGCCCGAGGCGTTGAGCGAATCGACGACGATCGTGAACCCCGCTTTCTTGATGGCATCGATCGGGCGGAGCTCCCCCACCGCTTCGAGGACCGACGAGACGTGGACGTGGGCCGCGGTCATGTCGTGCGATCGGTCGCCGATGGCGTCGGCGCCGCTCTGCACGGTCGCGCCGGCGTGATAGAGCTCGACGAATCGCTTCGCCTCGTCCGGGTGGAGGGCGGCGCCGGTGTCGTCGATGGCCTTGAGGCCGTTCCACTCCGCGGGGTTGTGGCTCGCGGTGATGACCAGGCCGGCGTCCGCGCCGTGGTGGACGACCATGAGCCCCGCGGTGGGCGTCGTCGCGACACCCAGGTCGATCACACGCACGCCCAGGAGGGCGAGCGAGGACGCGGCGAGGCCCGCGACGTGCTCGCCACCGGCGCGTCCGTCGCGGGCGAGCACCAGCGTGGGTTCGTCCGAGCCCGTCCGCTCGCGCAGATACGCGGCGAACGCGCCGCAATAGCGGGCGACGACCTGGGGAGTCAGGGAACGGCCCACGATGCCCCGGCATCCGCTCACGGTGAGCATCAGGGGCGCTTCGGTTGTGCTCGTCGTGCTCATCGGGCACGAGTGTAGCGGGCCTGAGAGGCGGGACGGGATGGATTCAGGCCGCGAGGAGGCTGAACGCCCGTTCGGGCAGCGCCCGTGAGATCTTGAGGCCCTTCGCCTCCTCGGCGAGGTCGATCACGCGATCGTTGGGCGAGTCCCGGTCGTGATCGCCCAGGCGGACGACGGGCCGGAGGGCCTCGTCCGTGTGGCAGGCGACGACGCGGGCGGGCTCGCCGTTGCTCAGACGCACGAGGCTCCCGGGCGGGTAGAGGCCGATGGCCCGGACGAGCCCGCCGACCATCTCGCGGGAGAACAAGCCGTTCATCGCGAGCCGGACGATCTCGGCCATCGCGTCGTGCGGCGACTGGCCGGGGCGGTACGGGCGCGGGTAGACGGCCGCGGCGTAGGCGTCGGCGACGCCCAGGATTCTGGCGAGGTCGGAGATGTCCTGCGAGCGGGTGGCGCGCGGGTAGCCGGTGCCGTTTTCGCGCTCGTGGTGCTCGTAGACGGCTCGGGCGACGTCGTCGGGCAGGCCCTCGATCGACTCGAGGAGGAGCACGGAGTACGCGGTGTGGCGCCAGATTCGGTTGAGTTCGAATTCGTCGAGCGGCTGGTTGGAGACGCGGATCTGCAGGGGCACGTGGAGCATGCCCAGGTCCGCCACGAGGCCGGCGAGGCCCGCCTTGGACACGGCCGCGTGGTCCCAGCTGAGCGTCTCGGCGGCCGCCACGGCGAGGCAGGCGGTCGTGTAGCTGTGCTGCTGGAGGTAGTCCTCGGTCTCGGTGCGGAGCAGGGCGTAGGACGCGAATCGCCCGGGGTCGACGCTTCGGAGGTCGATGATCTCCTCGACGAGGGCCTCGAATTCGTCCATCAGGACGGTGCCGCCCGCGATGATCTCGCGGGTGGCGTTCGCGAGGGTTCGGACGGCGCGGTCGCGCGTGTCGATCAGACCGCCCCGGAGCGGCCAGCGTCCGGTCGAGCGATCGTCATGATCCTTCTCGACGGGGGCGATGCGTCGCGGGAGCTTCGACCAGAGCGAGAAGCGCTGGGCGACCTTGTCGTGGGCGTTCTTGAGGCGTCTCGCGCGTGAACGGACGATCTCTCGCTCGGAGGGGCTCAGAAACTCGAAGGGGACGACGTGGACGCTCGACGCCGGATCGAAGTGCGATTCGGCGTCCGCCTGAGACCAGATCTTTTCCGAGGGCGTCGCGGGGGACGCGGCGCGCTGGAATCGACGCACGTCCGCCGCTGTCGGCTCGCCCTCGAAGAGCTCGCCCAAGGTGAGGCGGCGGAGCATCCGGAGGTTGCGCTCGTTGATGCGCGTGCCGACGCCCAGGAGCTTCACGCCCGTGTTCAGGTAGAGCGGCTTCGTGATCCGCTGGTTGATCGTGTATGACGCGGGGTCGACGGGTCTCACGGTGAGGGTTCCTCCGTTGGGGCGTATCGGGCCATTCGCGGGGCCCGTTCACGTCCGGATCGAGCTATCGGCCCTCGAAACCGGCTACGATGGGCCCGTGGCCTACGAAGTGAAAGTCGAACGGGAATTCTGCGCCGCGCACGCCATCCGCTTCCGCGGGGAGCGCGAGCCGATCCACGGGCATAACTGGAAGGTGACCGTCTGGATCCGGGGCGAGTCGCTCGACGTCGACGGCCTGCTCATGGATTTCCACGATCTGGAGCGGGCCGTGGACTCGATCATCGGGCCCTGGCACAACGCGAACCTCAACGAGGTGTCGCCGTTCGACCAGGTGAATCCGACGGCGGAGCTCGTCGCGCACGAGATCGCCAAGGGCGTGCGCACCGAGCTGGGGATCAACGCGACGACGTCCATCGACGTGCACCGCGTGGAGGTCACAGAGGCGCCGGGGTGCTGCGCGATCTATAAAGTCGACTGATCTGATCCGGCGTCGATCGATTCATCGCGCGCCGGGATTCGCGTCGCCCTTCTGAAAGCGGATCACGGCCTCGCCGCGGATCGTCGCCGGATCCGTGTGGTACGCGCCGACGCTCGCGTGCTCGATCCGCATCGCGAAATCGAAAAATCCCGCGGCCTGCGGGTCGCTCGCTCTCATCACCACCATGAGCGGTGTGAAGCTCTTCGCGATGCGCTCCGGCCAGAGCTCGGCCAGGATGATCCAGCGTCGTTCGTCCGCGGGGCGCTGGATCTCCGAGGCGAGACCGGCGTCGAGCGTGTTCACGCCCTCGGGGTCCGTCCCCGTGATCCACCAGGCGGGCTCGTGCTCGCCGGCGGGCTCGGTGACCCGCCAGGAGAAGTCCGGCCCGTCGCCCATCAACGCCGCGGCGATGCCGGCGGCTTCGCCCTCGCGTGGCACGGTCCGGATCGACTCGGGAGCCAGGCCGCGGAGATCGAGATCGTGCGGCTCGATGCCCTGCCCGGCGACGCCCGTTTCGGCGATGAAGCGGGCCATGAACGAATCGGCGGCGAGGAGCATGCGGCCCGGGTCGGTCGCCTCGATCGCGATGGCCAGGCTCACCTGGGCGTCGTCCGTGGTGGCCAGCCGCATCGCGCGGCGTTCGCCGATGAACGCGTCGCCCTCGAACATCGCCTTGAGCTCGGCCGCGGGATCGAAGACGTTCCCGAATCGCATGAGTTTCGCGTAGGCCTCGGATTCGTACTCGAGCACCGCTGCGTTGGCGCCGCGTGCGAGCTCGTCGAGCCTGGCGCGTGACCAGGGCTCGGGCATGGCGGTGCGATCCACGCCGTCGACGTGTGCCTTGAATGAGAACTCGATCCTGTTGTCGTTGGGGACTCCGACGAGGCTGACGTCGCGTTCCGTGTCGCGCCAGGCGAAGAGCAGCGTGGGCGAGGGGTGGAGCTCGCGGAGCTGCCTGGCCGCCCGGGTTTTGCGGAATGGCTTGCCGTCGCCGTCGGGATCGATGACGCGGAGGAACAGCTCGCGGTTGTCGTCCGGCGCGAGGACGAGCGTGACCGAGTCGCGTTCGCCCTGGACGGGGAGGATGCTCATCACGAACGAGCCCTCTTCGAGCGCGAGGACCTGGCTGCCCTTGAAGGGCTGGCGCGGCGCGGGCTTCAGGGACTTGCGGATGCGCGCCTCGGTCGCGCGATCGATCGTCGCGAGGAGCGCCCACGACTCGCCGGAACGCAGGTAGATCACGCGTCGCCCCAGAAGGTCGTCGAACGCGCGCTCGGGCGCGAGGCGGAGCTTTGTGGCGAGCGCTCGCCAGGCGCGGGCGACGTCCTCGAATTCGCCCACCCCCACCAGGTTGCGCGCCAGCTCGCCGAAGTCGCGGCCCATCACGCCCCGGCGGCTCGCCGCCGCGTCGGTGACGGCGAACACAACGGTCGCCTCGGCGGGGAGGCCCGCGAGATCTTCGTGGATGGTCGGGAGGTCGTTCGCGGCGCGGATCGGGGCGGCGAGCGCGAGCACGACGCAGATCGCGAACGCGACGGTTCGTGCGGGCATCACTTGACGATGACGGTGCCGCTCGTGCCGTACGAGGCGTTGATCGCGCGGGGCGTGCCGATGATCGCGGACGAGTCGTAGCGTCGCACGCGCATCTGGACGGCGCCGCACTCGTCGACGCAGGAGGGCGAAGCGGTCTGCTCACCGGCTGACGTGACGAACCCGTTCGCCTTCTCGACGCAGCCGGTCGCGATGAGCTGGCGGCTGAATTCCGTGAAACACCAGCGTTGGCCGTCGCATTCGCGGGCCGGCCGGCAGGCGGGCTCGGTAACGAGCTGCTGCGCGGCGTTGAACGAGGCGTCGAAGGAGTAGCCGATGCCGTTGGCGGCGCCGGGGATGGTCTCGGAGAGGCGGGTGACGGGGGCGTCCTGCGTGACGAACGTCGCGCCCGGGGCGACACGCTGCGTGACGAAGGCCGCGGTGATCAGGCACAGCACGAGCACGGCGGCGGCGGCGCGCCAGTGGCCGAGCAGGGCGAACTCGCGCCCGGAGAGCCAGGGCGTGCGTCCCTCGACCTCGTCCATGACGCTCGCGGTGAAGTCCGGCGTGGAAACCGGGCGGCGGAGCGCCTCGAGGGCGGAGTTGAGGGAGACGACCTTCTTGGCGGTCGGGGCGTCGTTGCGGAGCTCGCGGATGAAAGCGCGGGAATCCTCGTCATCGAGTTCGCCGTCGAAGAACGCGTCGACGAGCTCGTCGGGGATGGGCTCGCCGTGGTCGGCGTCGGGGTCGACACCGTGAACCGCGTCGGGCTCGGGCAGGAAATCATCGGGGACGAAGTCGCGCATGGCTTAGTCGAGGGCCTCCATCTCGCGAGCGATGACGGGCTTGCTCATCTGTTCGAAGAAGCGGCGCATCCGGCGACGGCCGCGGTGGAGATGGCTTTTGACTGTTCCTTCGGGCATGCCCATGTGCGACGCGATGGTCGCGATGGGCCACTCCTGCTGGTGGAACAGGATGATGATCTCGCGTTGCTCGGCGCTGAGCTCCGCCAGGGCCTTGCCGATGGCGTCGCGGGCGTGGCCGCGGAACTCGGTGGCCATGGTGGGGACGTGCGGCTCGCTCGAGTCGCCGCCGGCGCCGCCGACGATCTCGGAGTCGTAGACGGGCTTGTGCTTCTGGCACGCGTTGACGTACAGACGCTTCGCGATCGTGAAGAGCCACGTCGAGAAGCGGTACCGCGGGTCGAAGCGGTGCAGGTTCTTGAGGACCCTCACGAAGGCGTCCTGCACGATGTCCTCCGCGACGTCCGGCTTGCCGGAGAGGCGGAGGATGTACGCGTAGAGCGACGTCTGGTGAGCGCGAATGAGTGCGGCGGCGGCGGATTTCTCCCCAGCGGCGGCACGTTCGATCAAGGCTTGTTCTTCGGCTCTGTTCATGGCGTCTCTCAGTCTACCCCGGGGATCCCGGAGCGGTTGCTCGAATCTCAGAAGCGGAACGACCGATTCCCACGGTTCTTGCTCTACAATCGTCCGATTCGATCCAAACCCACCCACGGATGCCAGAAATCAGCCGATGAACACCGAACACAACCCGAAATCAATCCGTGAGCTGACCGATATCCTCACATGGAGCGTTCTGCTCTCAAAATGGACCGCTTTCGCGCAGTCCGCCCTGAGCCTCCCTGAGACGGAGGAGGGCGGGCGGTGGAAGCGCTCCGTCACGCCCATGATCGGCCTCCAGGCACTCACCTACGCCCTGGGCGACTCCGCCACGCTCCCGACGACCGAGCGGCTCTTCGGGATCGACCGCGCCGGGCTCGGCATCCGCCAGCACGCGAAGGCGCTCGACGAGATCTGGCGCGGGGAGCCGATGCCTGAAGAGCTGATCGAGCTGCTCGACGACGCGGGACGGGCGCTGACCGCCGCGTCCCACATCGGGTTCCACTGGCGGGTGGTGTCCGACGGTTTCGTGATGCCGTCGATCGAATCGCTGGTGGAGGAGCTGATCGAGGCGGGGTACGAGGGGGATCTCTTCGCGTGCGCGCCGGGGACGATTTTGGGCGCCGGCGAGCCCGCGATGGCGGCGCGCCCGTTCGAGATCGAGGCCGACCTTCCGGGGTGTGAACCCGACACATCGGCCACGGCGCAGCAGCAGGTCTACCGCGCGGTGGACGAAGACGCTGGCGTGGTCCGCGACACGGTCGTGCCGTTTCATGCGCAGATGCCGGCGGGTCGGCCGCTGCTCGATCACCTGATCGCGTCGGGCGAGCGTGTGAGGGGTGCGTCGAGCGGTGCCGATGCCGAGCGGTGGATCGAGCAGCAGGCGCGCGCGTTCGAGGGGCGGGCGCACGAGATCGAGTTTGTGGGGGAGGACGACGAGATCGAGACGGCTACGCCCGGCGCGTGAGCGGGATGAGGGGCGTGGGCTCCGCGTGGTGCGCGACGATCGCGCCGTCGCCGTGGTGGCGTTTCGCGATCTCGGGCGTGTTGCACTGGCGCGAGAGGTGGAGCAGCACGGTGCGGCCGGCCGGCGCGATCTCTCGCGCGGCCAGCGCCGATTCCTCGTTGGAGAGGTGGCCCGCGCCGTTCATGATGCGGTCGACGAGGAACGCGGGGCGGCCCGATTCCACCTGCAACTTCGGGCAGTAGTTCGACTCGATGGCGAGGGTGTGCACGCCGCGGAGGTGGTCGACGACGGTGTTCGTCACGCGCCCGACGTCCGTCGCGTAGCCGAGAATCGGTGTCTCCGCGCCGCCCGCGTGGAAGCGGAAGACGGCGACGCCCTGCGAATCGTGCGCGGCGCTGGCGGCGTGGGCGGTGACGCCGTCGGGCAGCTCGGCGGGCTCCTGATCGTCGAAGATCATCGTTCGCCGGTAGAGCAGGCCGACGCGCTCGGCGCGCTTTCGGTGCGAGCGGTGGATGCGGAACCGCGCGTGGCGCGGCAGCGCTTCGACCCACGAGGGGTAGAAATGGTCCTGGTCGAGGTGGGTGAGCAGGACGTCGTCGATCTGGTCGAGGCGGAAGCCCATCGACGCGAGGATCTTGGTCGTGCGGCGCGGGGAGAGGCCGGCGTCGATGAGCGTGAGGCGGCGGGTGTCGCCCTCCCCGCGGATGAGCACGGAGCAGTTGCCCCCGCTGCTCGAGGCGAGCACGCGCAGGCCGAGCGTCACGCCCGCGAGGGGCGGGTCGATAGGCGACGCGTCGCGGTCTTGGTCCGCGAAGAGCGAGGGCGTGAAATCCGTCCGCATCGACGCAGACTACCACGATCGGAACAAAAAGAGACCCGCCTCGCGATGGGAACGAGACGGGTCTTCGCCTCCACGGATGGAGGCTGGAGGAGGAGAGATTGGATGTGCTGGTTTATGCGGCGCGGCGCTTGCGGCCGACGGTGCGCTGGTCGGCCGGGGCGCGGTGCTCCGGGTGCTCGACCATGGCCGTGACGAGCTCGAAGGGGTCCTCGGCCCAGAGGTCGGCGCCGATTTCCTCGGCGAGTCCCTCGGCGCGGTTGAAGACGCCGCCGCCGACGATGATCTGGAGGTTCGGGCACGCGCCGATCTCTCGGACGGTGTCGATGAGCGTGCGGATGTTGGGCAGGTCGCTCGGGGCGGAGGCGAAGAGCACGAGGTGGTCGGGCTGCTTGTTCTGGAGGCGCTCGAGGATCTCGTCGTTGGCGATGCCGCCGCCGGCGTAGCTGACCTCGTAGCCGTTGCGCTCGAGGAGGTCGACGGCCATCTGGCCGGCGAGCTCGTCGGAGTCGGTCGGGCCGCAGACGGCGAAGACGGTTTTGCCGTTGGTGGGCTGGCTCTCGAACCGCATGGCGGCCTGGTCGACGAGCACGCGGAGGAGGCGTGTGGCCATGCGGTGGCCCAGCTCGCTCAGGGTGTCTTCGCGGTGGAGGCGTTCGACGGTCTCGTAGGCGGGCCAGAGCACGTCGGTGACGAGTTCCTCCGCGGGGAGGTTCTCCTGGATGGTGGCCTCGACCAGCACGCGGGCGGTGTTGCGGTCGCCGTCGATGGCGCGTTCGACGAGCTGATCGATGAGTAGTTCGGTGTTCACTGGTCCTCACTCCGTTGTGTCGCGAGCGTGACCCCGGGCTCCTTTCGGGGTCGCGTGGTGTGATGTGGTCCGGCGCTCCGTGCCGGCGAGGAGTTCCCCGCGAGGGGAGCCATGTCATCGGGCGCACGGACCGAATCGCAACAGCACGAAATACTGCCGGTCGTTACTCGGACGGAGGGTTATGCGGACGAGCTATCGCGGACGCAGCGCCGGCGGAATGTCCGAGAACGACGGCGCCGGCTTCATGAGCGTCCGTTCATCGGCGCATCACGGTGCGTTCACCGCCCGATAACACACGCAGAGTCCGAATGTCATCGGGTGCAGCGTCAGGCCTTCGAAGCCGGCGTCCGATATCTCTCGGGCCAGCTCCTCGCGCCCAAGAAAAGTTTCCACCGATTTGGGGAGGTACTTGTACGCGCCGGAGCCGTCGCGGCTGATGATCGAGGCCGTGACCGGCATGATCTTCTTCGTGTACAGGTCCGACGCCCAGGCGATCGGGGCGAACCGGGGGCGGTCGAACTCCAGGATGAGCAGCCGCCCGCCCGGCGCGAGCACGCGTCGGAACTCCCGGAGAGCCATCGGGACGTCCGAGACGTTGCGGATGCCGAAGGCGATCGTCAGGACGTCGAAGCTGTCATCCTTAAAGGAGAGCGCCGTGGCGTCGGCCTCGACGTACTCGATGCCCTCGTCGGTGGGCTTGTCACGCTTGGTGCGCGCGATCTCGAGCATCTCGGGGGTGAAATCCCCCCCCACCACCGTCGCGGGCTTCGCCTTGGCGAGGGCCCGGGTCAGGTCGCCCGTCCCGCAGGCCATGTCGAGCACGCGGTCGTTCGGGGTGATGCCCGCGAGCTGCACGACCTTGCGCCGCCAGCGCTGGTCGATGCCCATGGAGTGGAGGCGGTTGTTGAGGTCGTAGCTCGGCGCGATGGCGGCGAACATGTCGCGGACCTTTTTCGCCTTGTCGGCGCGCGCGTGCGGGTTCTCGCGGAGCTCGTCGCTCGACCAGGCGGGCTCGTTGGGCGTGACGGGGGGCATCGGTGGGAATGGTAGCTCTCGGAGCGGGGCCGGGTTTACACTACACCGCGGTTTCGATGGCTCAAGTGGTCGGATTCGGAGGACTCGCGGTGCGACATCAGAACCTTCTCGTGTGCGTGACACTCCTCGCGTCGTCCCTGCTGCTCCCGGGCTGCAAGCGGAACGCCGCGACGGGGGACCTGCAGGTCAACTTCCTCTCGCGCGACCAGGAGATCGCGATGGGGCTGGAGGCCCGGCCCAGCATCGTCGAGCAGTACGGAGGCGAGATCGCCGACCCGGTCATGAACGACTACGTGACGAGCGTCGGCCTCTCGCTCGCGCGGCACACCGAGTCCGACTTCCCGAGCCTGCCCTGGCAGTTCACGGTGCTCGACTCGGACGTCATCAACGCCTTCGCGCTGCCCGGCGGGCAGGTGTTCATCTCCCGCGGGCTCGCGGCGGAGCTCAACGACGAAGCGGCGCTCGCGGGCGTGCTCGGGCACGAGATCGGCCACGTCACCGCCGAGCACGTCGACTCCAGGCTCGGGCGGCAGTTCGGCCTCGCGGTCGCGGCCGGCGCGGCCACCGCGGCCGCGGGGCAGAGCGATTCGGAGTGGGCGGGCATGCTCGTGCAGGGCGGGATCGTCGTGGGCGGCGTGTTCAGCCTCAGGTACGACCGGAAGCAGGAGATCGAGTCCGACAAGCTCGGCATGCGCTACATGTACGAGGCGAAGTACGACCCCTCGGCGCTGCTCGACGTGATGCGGGCGCTCAAGGAGGCGTCGGGCGGCGGTGGTCAGGCCGAGTTCCTCTCCACGCACCCCCACCCGGAGACGCGCATCGAGGAGATCGAGGAGCGGCTCGGGCGCGGGAAATATGTCGGGACGCGGAACAACCCGGAGTACGTGCGCAACGCGGACGTGTACGAGCGGAACGTGCTGCGTCGGCTCGCGATGCTGCCCGAGGCGCCCGGCGGCTCGCTGGCGCTGCTCGCGCCGGAGCTCTGGTGCGGGGTGTGCGCCGCGCGGCGGTGACTCAGTCCGGAGCCGGGGCGCTCACGGTGGACATGAGCACCATGAGCGTGCCCGCGACGATCCCGAGCACCGCCAGCCCGGCGACGGGCCACGCCCAGCCCATCGCGGCGATGGATTCGTCGACCTGCTTGTTCTTGGGGTAATAGTTCGCCGGGGTGACCTGGAGCATCGCGTGGTACATCCACAGGTCGGCCTCGCGCCCCTTCTCGGCGCGGACGTCGGGGTCGACGAGGTCCTCGAGGTTGTCGTAGGTGTCCTCGGTGATGCGTACGGATGATTCGGCGGGCGCGTCGGGGAGGAGCTCGTAGAACGTGTAGCGCCAGTCCTTGCGTCGGACGAGGCCCCACGAGCCGGGGTCGTACTCCTCGGGCGTGCGGCGCGTGGCGATGATGAGGCGCGGGGTGATCTCGCCCGCGTCGATGAGGCGGTCGATCTCCTCGGCGCTGCGCGCGGTCCCGCCCTCCACCATGGGGAGGATCTCCATGCGGTCCTCGAACTTGAGCAGCGCGGGGAGGCGCTCGTCCTGGCCCTCGATGGGGATGAGCGTGTCGGTCCCGCGGTAGGTGACCGTGACGGCGGGTTGGGTGGCGCCGTCGTCGCGCGTGACCGTCGTCTCCTCGACGCGGACGGGTTCGCCCTTGAAGGTGAATTCCTCGGACATGATCGGGTCGAGGAACCAGACCATGGGCACCTGGCGGCCCTCGAGCCGCTTGGCGACCGTCCAGACGGCGGGCGCGAGCAGCGCGAGCGAAACCAGCGCCAGAACGACCCCGATCGTTCGTGTGCGTGCGGGAGTCATGGTGTCTCGCTTTCGGTCAGTGGTCCTCGTCGCCGTGCGACGCGTCTTCGGCGTGGTCGTCCGCGTGGTCGTCGTCGGCGTGATCCTCGCCCTCGTGCGAGGCGTCGTGGTGCTCGTGCTCGGCGTTCTTGATGGCCTCTGGGACGATCAGCCTCGTGCCGCCGGCGGTGATCTCGCCTTCTTGGATGCGGTCGATCCGCGCGCGGGACGTGAGGTCGACGACGGTGATGCCAATGAAGAGCGAAACCGCGAAGAGGGTCGACGCGACGACCACGGTGTTGATGAGCTTGTCGTAGAGCAGGTGCATGAAGAAGGCGAAGACGAGCGTCGCCTTGAGCACGGCGATCGCCATCGCGAGCGGGAAGTTGAACATCCCGAGATCGACGTAGTGCGCCGTGAGCACCGTGATGACCGTGAGGACGATGAGGATCAGCAGGATGATCAGCATCGTCCAGAACGGGGTCGCGTGGTGGTGGTCGTCGTGGGCGTGGTCTGCGGACATGGTTGTGGTCCTGTCAGGTCGTGGGGCGTGGGATCAGACGAGGTAGAGGAGGGGGAAGAGGAAGATCCAGATGACGTCGACGATNNGTGCCAGTAGAGGCCGGTGTTCTCGAGGAAGGTGTAGTGCTTGGGCCCGAAGTGGCCCTTGGCGGCGCGGATCGTGCACCAGCCGATGACGAAGATGCCGATGAGCACGTGCAGGCCGTGGGTGGCGGTGGAGATCCAGTAGATCGAGAGGAAGATGTGGTCGTGCTCGGTCGGGGTGTACGCGTGCGGCCCGGTGGCGTGGCCGCCGTAGGTGAAGAGCCCGCCGGGGACCTCGCCCTTGTCGATCTTCGGGGCGTACTCGAAGACGAGCTTCACCACGAGGAAGAAGACCGCGCAGAGGTTGGTGATGATCAGGTTGATGATGATCATCCCCTTCTTATTCAGCTGCGCGCCGCGGATCGCCATGACGATCGTGAACGAGGAGATGAGCAGGACGATCGTGTTGATCCAGCCGATCCGCCAGTCGAGGTAGTGGTGCGACGCGGCGACCCAGGTGCCCGGGTAGAGCGTGCGGTAGACCGCGTAGGCGCAGAAGAAGCCCGCGAAGAGCAGGATTTCCGTCGAGAGGAAGAGCCACATGCCGAGCTTGGCGGCGTCGGCCTCATCCTTCGCGCTCCGCCAGTGGTGCTGGTGGACGTAGGTCTCGTGCGGCTCGAGCTTCTTGAGCCCGGTTGCTGATGATGGTGCTGTGGTCATGAATCGGTCTCAGCAGAAGAGTCGCGTTGCGTGAATTCAGTGAAGCGAGTGTGCGACCGAAGGGTCGCAACGGAGCGCTCGAATCTAGTGATGCGGGGGCGGGTCCGAGGGGACGGGGAATTCCGCCGGGTCGCAGTGCGGGGGCACGGTGGTCTCGTAGTCGTACGGGCCGTGGACGATCACGGGCTCGTGGGCGAAGTTGTGCTCGAGCGGGGGAGACTCGGTCTCCCACTCGAAGGTAAGGCCGCCCCACGGGTTGCGCGGCGCCTTGCGGCCGACGGCGAGGGAGTGGATGAACACGAGCAGGTGGCCCAGGAAGCCGACGGCCAGGACCCACGTGCCGGAGGTCGAGATCTGGTGGAGGAGCTGGAACTCGTCGACGTACGTCGCGTAGCGGCGCGGCATGCCCTGCGTGCCGAGGAAGAA
>CAJNJA010008084.1:0-15688 GCA_905231915.1 Symbiodinium necroappetens
GGAACGAAGTGCTAGCTAGTGTACTCCTTTACGCCTTATGGCCCCATCGGTGGATATTCCATCTCCCATGGACGAAGCGGGCACCGACCCTCCCACCGATTGCAGTGACAGCTCTGGTGCACCAGTATGCTCTGACGACTCTATTGATATCGATCTTGATGGTGCATCGCTGGCAGATTCTGTACATACGAATGATTTTGATGATCTTCTGGGCTCGCCTGAACCCGATATTTGATCGTCCGGTATTGTATGTACAGTGTGCATGTCAATGGCACTTTTTGGTATGGTCGCTTGATCTCGATCAGTTGCTGTGGAAAATGACCTATATGCTTCGATCCTTGATGCTTGTATTTGCCACTCAATTGGTGCCCGTGGATACCTCTGGACCTCAGGCCACTATCTGCTTGTGGATATTGCATCGACGTATGTTGGGTGGCACGGCGCCTACTTCTTCTCCTGGGCTATTGGCCCTGGTACTTTATGTTTTTGCTGACAGGTACATGTATGGGCCTTGGCCCTGGCTTTATGCCCTATTCCTGTGTTCTATGCTCCCAGGTACATCTTACATATTGCCAGCAACTCATGCAAAGGTGATCAGGTCACTTTGGGATGGAGATCGGCCTCACGTGCCACTCTTACTGTATCCCTCTCTTCTGGTCAGCTGATGATGCTACCTGGAGGTCAGCAGTGGTATACACTGGGATATCGACAGCATCCTCCAGCACTATCCACATTGCTCGGTCTGTGGCTCAGGAACGTATTACAGTGCACTTTCCATGCAGTCTATATGTGTACAAACCTAATGTACCTGCTGTGGATACATGATGTTATTGTATATTGTCTGGCAGTCCTGCTTGGGCATGTACTGGATGGTGCAGTTCATTCGTTTCTTTGCCTATATCCCTGCAGGGCTCACCCAGAACTGGATGCAGGCTGTACTTACTCTTCAGTGCATCCAACTTTACCAGGGGCAACTCATGTAGACGGCGCAGGCTCGTACACTCCTACTCATCATGTCTATTTTGGTGCATTGTTCTTTTGTACTGAGAGTGCAGCCCTCGGCATGGATCGCTATTCCAGGGAGCATCCGGACCCCAAAAAATCATGGGATCAGCGCCCTGCCCTACCTCGCAGACGACCACTGGACAATGCTCCGGTTGAGCCGAAGGATGAAGGGTCGACGGCCACGGGGTCGAAGGCCAAACATCCACTTCCTCGACTTCGGCCTCGTCTACCTTTGCCTCGACTGCGCAACCCGCTGAAGAAAGCCTCACTGGTCAGACTTCGACGACTGCAGACTAAACTGAGGGAGACCAAGGGCCAACGACGACCATTACCCCGGCTTCGGAAGGATCGCCACACCCCACCTGCTCCACTTGATGATGAGGTTCCGGAAGGTAGCAGGCCGGTTGAGCTCTACATCCAAGGAGCATGGATGACGATGTGGGACATCTCGCCCCCCCCCCCATCCCATCTGATCAGCCATGTGACACAGATGATGAGGTGGAGGGAGATGAGTCTCGGGGGCAGCGTGGCCATCTTCCAATGCGCTTTCTTGATCAAGAACCTGTTGCCACCAAGCAGTCCTCTAAAGCTCGGCGTCTTCGGTCTCTTCGCTATGTCTCCAAGAAGCGAAAGCCGGCTGGAGAGCCGGTGGTTTCTGCGGCAACTGTGACGACCTCCTTGCCCTCAGCCAGACCTCGACCTAAATGTGCACGGAAGAAGCCCAAAAAGGTCAGAGGCTCGATCAGGGAGTCCCTGGTGGCAAAGACTGGAGACTCGGGACCAGCTGTGGTCCCCACCCACACTTCGGGCGGCAGCCTGCAAGGCGGCGGCGACCTCTGGACTTGCCAAGAGTGGCCTTACCCACACGGGTGCGGTTTCTCCCCCCTCCACGACTTCTGCTGATGCTGAACAGCAACGCCAGGTGATGGATGCCAGACAGGCGGAATTATTGGAGGCTCAAAGAGCGGCCTTTCGCAGGCGGGTTGAACTTCGCCGACAGGCAATTTTGGCTGCATCAGCCAAGGCTGTGGGAGCACCACCAGTTTCAGATGCCCCTTCAGGTGGTACGCCTGCTACTCCTGTTCGATCGGCTGGTACAGATGATAGGGAGGATCTGACAAGCCCGTCAGGGCGATATGTACATCCTGATGCAGAGGCTGACACCGAAGCTCGATTGCCTCCTCGGGTGTATATTGATGCCCTTGCAGCTTTGCTCTGGTTGTGCATATTTCTCAGTGGCATGCCTGGCAATTGTGGTGGTTACACATTGGTTGTATGTTCTCAGGTCCGGAGCGGCGTTGACATGATGCTCTTGGCTATACTGATCGTCAGAGCCTTATTGCCATTCGTTCAATCTGTGTTGGCTCCATGGATGACCGATCGTGAGCCACTTCTGATGATGAGGATTCTGCTTATGCATTTGTCTCGGCTGACAGTGTGTGTTCAACAACTTCATGACTGCTGGTTGCATGTTTGGGTTGCTATCTGCCAATATCTACATGCTATCAGTGGTAGACTGCAATACGGCGTTCACAACAATATTCTCTCTCTATTTCATTTTTCAGTTCAGCGAACAACACCCTTTTCTTATTGCGAGCCCTCGGGTCCCAAGTCCCGAGTCGACCCCCCATCTGGTTCTTGTTCTCTGAGGTCTTTTCCTTTTTCCAGATGGCTCAGTTTTCTCATACTCTTCATTGCATTTTCGAGGGTCGGAGGAGCGAGGGTTGCCTCTGACGCCACAGAGGCAGGATCGCAGGAGCATTTTGCGACTGCGACAAGCGGCGGAAGACTTCTGTCGACGGCTAAGAAAAGAGCATTTCACAGAGCCCAACGGAGGGCGCAAGCTGCTGGTGGCACTTTCTACAAAGGCAGATGGTGCACGGCCAGTTCTTTGAATGTCAGAGGTGCGATTGCATCGCCCAATTGGTGGCCTATCACAATGGTGCCTCGGAAGGCTCGGCTGACAGATATGCAGGCTTGCTTACCTTGATTCGCCTTCCAGGTGTGAGTGCTGAACAAGTTCGTGTTCATAATGTCCTGCAGGGTCGCCTTACACATGTCAGGATTGATCAGGAATGTGGATATACTTCATGTCTATCAGCATGCCTCCTCCTCGGATCCTAGCCGTGCCGTCAAGGATAAGCGGCGAAGGCTATTCAACCGTTTGGATGCTGTTATTCAGTCGATGCCTGCACGAAATCTCCTGGTGGTGGGTGGTGATTTTAATCAACCCCTCCCATACGCAGCGCCTTACACTGAGCATGGCCGCGAAGGAAACACGTTATTGCATATCGCTGAGCGTCATGACTTGGTGGCCCTCAATACCTTTCATTGCCGCCCGTGTTTTACCTACCAACACTGCACCAGTCGGACACAGATCGATTTCATATTCGTTCGCAGTGGTGATGCTTTTGGTCGTGCTAAGAGGTCCCGTCCGATGTATGACTCATCCCTCATGGCCTGGCGCGAAACCAAACATCACCCGCTTATTGCTGAATTATCGTTGCCTAGGAACTGGTGGCCGGCAAAAACACGTTCCACTCGCTATGATCGGGCGGCCCTTGTTCAATCTTACAATCAGCAGACCTTACAGTATCAAAACTTTGCTGCAGCAGCTGTTCGGAGCCTTGAGGACTCAGACCTGAAGTCGTATGATATGATGAGGGATCAACTTATGGCCTGCTGTGCTGAGTATTTCCCGGCAGTCAAGTCGCGGGTACCTCAACCATGGAACCACCCCTCGCTGGCTGGCTCCATTCGGCAAATGTGGGCCCATTACAAACTTTCTCGTCTATATCAACGCAGGGCGAGTTTCGACATCCCCACCTGTTTCGCTCAATGGCACCACGCGAGTCGTTTTCGGGCCATGCATCGAGAGGCAAAAAGGCACGGGCGCTTGGTGAAGCGCGAGAGGTATCTCAGCCAGATACACCAAGTGGAAGAGGCTGCGGCGTCCCACAATGCATACGTGCTTTACCGCATCGTACGTCGACTCGCACCCAAACAGCGCTTCCAATCCGTTCAAATCCGATCTGATGATGGTTCGATTCTTTCTCATGACCAAGAGCTGCATCTGCTTCGCTCTCATTTTGAAAAGGTTTGGCATCAGCCCACGGATTGGAAATGCCTTCAATTGCAGAGTCGATCGACTATTTCGGCCAGCACTGCTGACTCTCAGGTTTATGCGCCAGATCCTGTACAGCTGCGCTGCTCTGCTCGCAGTATACAACCGTACAAAGAACTGCCACCTACCCACCCAGCTGCTCCAGCCTTCAGGGCGGTTACGAAGCAGTTCGGTGATCAGGTGGCTGCATGTATGGGTGGTGATGGTCGGCCCAGTATGCCTCATTCTTGGAATGTTACTCATCTTGCTTTGATCCCCAAACCAGGCAAAAAACATGGTGCCATTTCTTCGCTGCGTCCTATAGGGCTGCAAGACCCGGTGGCCAAGGGCTACATCAAAGTTTTGGCTGAGGATTTGAAACCGTATGCTATGTCTTATAATACCGCAGCATGCCTGTCTGGCACACCGTTCGACGTATTCAGCGATCATTCAGGTGGCTGATCATTGCCGTAGAGCACGCAAGCTTCTTCGGGCCCATACTCACAATTTACATCAGCGACGTCAAGGCAACACCAAGCAAGGCGAGTTTTGTGCCTGCCTACAAATATCTGTTGATCTTTCTCAGGCTTTTGACACTGCACCCTGGGAATTGATACATGAATCATTGCAGCGTACTGGTGCACCTCGAGCCCTGATTGACAGGATCATGGATTGGATTAGAGGCACAACTTATGTGCTTGAACACAGAGGCACCCGGGTTGAGGTCCGAGCTCAGAAGGGTGTGAGGCAAGGATGTGTGTTGAGTCCTCTTTTATGGAGTCTCTTTACTGGTCTTATTTATGAGGAGTTCCACTGTCATCTTGGTCGGGATCCTATCAAACCAGATGTTGTATTCTTTGCCGATGACAAACATCTGAGCTGGATACTTGATCAGCCATCACAGCTCGTGTGTGCTCTGAAACAGTTTGGTGGTTTCATACACCTCTTAAGGTTGTTTGGTCTCAAAGTGAACCCCACCAAAAGCAATGCAATTATGTCCTTACGTGGCTCTATGTCGCAAAGTTTGAGGAAGATTTGGACCTCCACTTTTCAAGGCGGCGAGTGGCTTCGTAGCCCAGTTGGTCAGGACAATGAATTTATACCACTGGTTCAACAGCTGGACTACCTTGGTATAGTCCTGTCCTATGGGAACTTTGAAGAACTGAGCTGGAGACGTCGAATGGGAGTTGCTCGCGCTAGCTTTGACAGAATATGCAAGATTCTTCTTGGGCACCATGTGTTGTCTTTGCCGCACAGGATCAAGCTGTGGAAAACCATTGTTCTGCCCTCGGCATGCTATGGTCTGTTAGGCATTGGATGGAGCCCATCAGGCTTTGCTCGTATGCATGGTATGTGTATGAAGCAGCTTCGACTTATTGCCAGATCTCCTGTTCATCTGACTTCTGAGACTAATGTCAGTTTGATGCAGAGACTAGGTATGCAAGAGCTGGGTGCCCACTTTGAGTCAATGACTACCACAGCCCTGGCCTATCACACGCAGCTGTCGGATGATTTGAGTTCCAATGATGTTATGTGCAGGTCTATCTATGTGACGTGGTACAAACAACTGCTGCTTGACATACAGACTCATCGATCAATGTCGGTGTCAGAACTCGCGAAGTTGGATGTGGCTGTTATTCCCTCGCACGCGTGTGAGTTTTGTGATCAAACGTTTGACAATGTTCGTAGCCTTCGTATTCACCAGAAAAAGTCACATCGAGATGATTTGCCGGAGGACTGGAACCGCAGCCAGGTCACGCCTGAAACAGTGCGAATGCATGCAGCTGATGGTATGCCCACCTGTGCTTACTGTCTGTTTAAGTTTGCTAACTGGCAGAACTTGTATGAACATCTGCTGCAATCTCGGTGCAAAATTTTGGCTGAACATGCCACGAACGCAGAGCTACCTGGTACTGGTGTATCAGCGGTGCGGCCCTGGGTGCAGAACTCGGATATCCTTCATGCTGTACGCACTTCTGGACTTGGTGCTTTGCGACGTTGATCTACTTCACTTCAGGAACTTCAGCATCATTGCTGTTTGTGCAGGCAGTGGTTTGTACATCCAGATTATGCTGCTTCGCATTACAAGAAAACCCATCGTGCTTTGTGGGAGGCCCTTGGTAATCGAGTTCGTGCTCTGGTCAGGCCCACCAGTTTGAATGCAGCTTGCTTGTACTGCGGTAAAGTGCCGTCGCGAAAGGCCAAACACAGATGTTCAGTCCTTACACAGGCTTATTTTGCGCTTCTCGTGGATGGGCGATCCGGGAATTGCCCCACCGACGAGAGCCGAGACCAGCTACTTCCTGAATCTCTTCCCTCGACCTCTACAGATGCAGAAAGAACAAGCCGAGCCGATGGACACCAAGGACCAGCCAAAACGCGGGACATTCGAGGATACTTCGTCTCGGGAGGAGAGCCTCCCCAAGGCCATGAAAGGGGAGCCTCACGAGGACACAGCCAAACCCAAGGATCCAGTGGGGGACATGGCCTCGGCTTCACAGCAACCAGTCCATACCAGTCCGGGTTCCAGTGGTGAACATGGCCACGCCACCATCGACGACAGCATCACCAGCCGGTTCGTTGACCCCACAGCAGCAGCTGCCTCCGAATGCAGCTACCTCAACACCGTCGGGGAAGGGCAAGGCCAAGCAGGGCAAGCAGGGCAAAGGCCAAGGCAAAGGTCAGAAGGGGGGCGCCGCACCCTCTCAGACTACTTCGGGTTCCAGTCACCAGGACAACGTCATCTCAGCGATGGGGCGCCTGTGTTTGCGCCACGAAGACGCGATTGCCGCGACGCACAACTTCTTGGCGGTCACAGAGGGCGAGTTCCTGCATGTTTGGCCCTGATTGTGTGTGCGTGTGTGTGTGTGTGTGTGTGTGTAGTCCAGATGAGGAAGGAGAACCCCACCCCCCCCGCACAACAGGACTGGGTTTCCTTCTCTTCTGCCTCTGGAAACCGTGTGTGCTGTCCTGTTAAGGGCACACACACACACGCACACTTATGGACCACTTTTACTCCGCCTTGCTTGTGTGGAACAGGTGCGGCTCTCTTTTCGTATGTGCTGTCCTGGAAAGGAAGTGCTCTATGTCCTTGTCCCCGTGTGGGGGTGCTGCCTTGCGTGTCCTCTTCTCTACTTCGTTTCCCCCGCCCATCGCCCCTGGTTTGTGCCACGAACGGGACAACCCGCTTCCGCGGTCTGTGGTTTGGTGTCTGTGTGCGAGAACCCCCGCCCGCCCTCCCCTTGTGGTCCAGGCCCTTGTATTTGAGACCCATACCATTGGGGGGGGGAGGGGGGGGGGGGCGCAGGACGCACAGCGCACAACCACATATATGTATGTATATATATATATACATACATATATTTTTTTCCTGTATATATCATACCGTATATATGTATAGATGATGTTTTCGGTGTGTTTTGGGAGGTTGCGTAGAGGGTTTACATTGCCAGCTGCCAAAGGCCGAGAAGCCCATGAAGCCCGAGCCGAAGCCATGCCATGCACGTATGCTCACATGCACTGCAGATACAGCACATATTCCGATATCTTGGATACAGCTCCTCTCCCCTCCCCACATCGAACGGGGTGTCGGACCCACCCGAAATAGGTCCAGACCTATTTCCAGCATACCCTGCAGGGTCCCCCGCCCTACCCCCCCCCCGATAGGGACGCGGAATGTTGAGCGAGTCAGTGAAGCAAGTGAGGGAGAGAGTGAGTGTAGGGGTGTGTGAGTCAGCGAGTAGAATGAGAGAATAGAGGCTGTGTGGGAGTGAGTGAGTGGCGGAGTGAGCGGAGGGAGGGAGCGAGCGAGCGCAGCGAGTGCATGATCGAGTGACTAAGTGAGGGAGTGAGTGGCGTGAGTGAATGAGTGTGAGTGAGTGAGTGAGTGAGTGAGTGAGTGAGTGGGTGAATGATGCGGATGAGTGACTGGTGAGTGGGTGAGAGTGAGAGCCAGAGCAATCGATAAGTGAAGTGAGTCCATCGTTCCTATGTTCAGATGCTCGCAGTGAGGTCTATACCGCCCCCGCCAACGGATGGGTCTTTGCCGTGACCTCGCTCGACGAGGCCAGGGCACGAGCCGGCTCTACTAATACTAATAACAGTATGAATATGAATACCAATATTAATAATTAATACTAATGATACTAATATTAATACTAATACGAATGCAAATATAAATACAATTAGTCCTTGCTAGTGGCCATGTTGCTGCGACTCAGGCTCGCCGTGGCTGGCTGCCTGAAGACGTGGCGGGGGAGCTTGCGGGGGGCATGTACGTGTACCGGGCTCAGCTTCACCCCACTTCATGTCAGCTCCCACCCACCGCCCAAATCTCTCCCTGCCTGCCTGCCTGTCTGACTCCCTCCTTTGGGAGTTTGGGGAGGGCGTCGGGACATGGCTTTTGCACGGTTCGAAAACAGGAGACTTTTGTGTGTTTCACTCCAAGCCGGCCGCTATTCGCTTGTGTGGCGGAGCGATCTTTCATTGTGCACTGGCTCACAGATCTTACTGCGAAAAGCCCGATGGTTCCTTGTGGGCTGGCGTTGCCATCTCACAGATCTTACTGCAAAAAAGCCCGATGGTTCGTTTTGGGCTGGCGTTGCCATCTGACAGATCTTACTTACTGCAAAAGCCCAATCTTTTGATGTGCGCTGGCGTTGCCATCTCACAGATCTTACTGCGAAATCCGATCTTTCACTGTGCACTGGCGTTGGTTGCCATCTCACATGCGTACGGTCGGCTCGGTTCGGTTTCGGTTTTACAAACGGTTCGGTTCATCGGTTCGGTTCGGTTCGGTTTGCGGTTCGTGCGGTTCGCAAAAGAGACCACGCGGTTCGTATGGATTCGGGACAAGGGCTGCGCAAGGCCCAAGGAATCCCCCGAAGCTCCGCCGTCGCCCGTCTCACACGCCCGAGCCCTTCTGGGGATGTTGCGGGTTCAATCCCGGGGGTGTTTTTCCCCCGTTGCCCCAAACAAACTACCACAACCCGAAACCACCAGGCCTAGGCTCACCAAGGCCCAAGTAAAGCACCCGAAAAAGGTACTCTTTTTTGGGTTTGAGACACTTGCAAAACCCGACAACAGGTACCTTTTTCTGTTTGGAGTTTGGAGCGGCCACACAGCACCACCATCACCGTCACCGCCGTAACCACCATCAGACTGCTGCCGCTGCACTGACATAGCATTTTCCCAGCGTGGCAGCGGCTCAGGCGCGTCCACACAAGCTGGGAGGACCCGGCCAGGCTCTGCTCCGTCGAGGCGGACGACGTCTGTGTGGTCTGGGATGGCCACCGCAACTGCTTCGACAGTGGTGTTCATCTCAGACAAGACGAGCGTGTGTCAGTTTGAGCCGCAGGAACGAGGTTTGGTTGCCAAAGCCAAGGCTGGACCTACGTCCATTTCGTTGATTCCCCCGGTGAGGGGTACATCCCGGACCACCACATAGCAATTTGGCTGCACGGTGGAGCAGCTTCCAACACACAGTGTGAGATGGAAAACCACAGCGACCGCAGTGAGGCATGGCTCTGACGATTGACAAGGGCACGGGCACAGGCGCAATATCCGGTTGGTCACATGTCCATAGGGTTTGGGGTTGAGCTGAGGCTTTGCAGAGGCCTTTCGGGGTTTCGGGTAGGATAAATAGGCTATCCGGCTTCCAGGAACATGCTTCCTCCCAGAGGTACCGGCTTGTTGCTTAGTGAGGGGGCGGGTTTATTCCAAAAGCGGCAGGTCAACCGCCATCGCTTAAAGAGGAGGCGAGTTTTAATAAATTTGATCAACCGCCGTAGCCGAATGAGATATGCGACCAACAGCCGCTTTTGCCAAGTGAGGGGGCGGGCTTTAGACTTGCGATCAGCCGAAATCGCATAATGAGGGGGCGGGTTTCAGCCAAAAAGACGGACAGCTGTCCCTCCAAATCCCTAAACCCCCCAAACCCTAAATTCCGGGGTTAGACACGGATGGAAAGGAGGCTCCGCTGCAGGACGCGCTGGAGTGGGAGGAGGAGCAGGCACGCTGCTTTTCTGTTGCTGTCCTTTGTTGTGCAGCCAGATTCTGCCAGTTCGCCATGTGGAGTATGCGTGCGCTCAAAGCCTCTTGCAGTATGTTGCCATGTGTGTCATCTCCAAGCGCGAGGAGAGTGCTACTGTGTGCATCATCACTTTCGAGAGCGGTTCTGATCGTGTGTTGCTGTCAGGCCCAGAAAAATGCTGCCCAGGAAGCTCAGACAGAAGCGCCAAAGCCAGCTCCTTTGAAGGCAGCAGAGGATAAATCCCGAGCAAGCTTCTTGTGGCCCTCCGTCCTCCCGATTGGTGAGTTCTTGCCTTCTGGTGGAAGCTCCCGACAAGCCCGGCGAGCTGGAGAAGGCCGAGGATTGGAGCGAGAGGGACATGGAGACTCTGAAATGCAAGCTCCGCGACTGCAGATGCCAGCAGCCCGATCACCCAAAGAGTGGCTGCGGTTTTTCTTGGATCGGGAATTCTCAGGCGCTGATGAAAGACTTCTGGCTCTGCGGGGCGGCCATCCCGGTGCTCGACTTGGACACAGAACTTGTGTTGCCTGGTGAACGCAGGTCCACCACAGAGGCCAGCTTGCTCATGCTTCTGGGAATTCCGAACCCTCACGGCCAGAGAATATCAGCTGCGCATGGTCTCAACTGTGTCATTCGCTTGTGGTGGTCCTCCCGTTCTTCCGACATGCAAGAAGATGGTGCCTCCGCTTGGGTTGCGAACTGCCTGTACCACCACGTATATCCCCTGCTCGGCCAAGAGCAACAGGCAGAACCGACGACGGCACTTTGTCCCGACACATCGCGGAGCCTCTCATCCGCTGGTCAGAACAGGCTGGAGCCGTACAGGCCGTTCGGAGCCAGTGCCAAAGTGCGCTGTGGGATCTGCGCCTTGATGCCTTGCGAGAGTCAACTGCCGCACAGTCTCGAAAGCTTCTGAACCTCCCTCCATCTAGTCTTCGACGGAGCTCTTGTCCTTCACGGCTTCGGTGCGGCCCCTGACGCCTATAGTTGAGGGCCGAGGCAAGCAGCATCAAGCAGTTCACGAGTACCTTAGCAGTGGGAAAGGATTCAAATCATGCGATGTGGCTCGCAGTGTTTCCGAAGAGTTCAAGTCTGCAAATTTGGCCCGACATGCGGAGGTGAACCCCGCCCTTGTACTGTCCTGCCTGCGCGAAGACACTCGCTCCAGCTTGGATACCCTGACCGCGATAGAACTCTTGGGCTACGTCCAGAGCGAAGAGCTTCCGGCAGAAGTGGTGTCAGCACTTCAAGGCTTGAAGTTGGCGCCTCTTTGCAGTGGGTACTTGTAGCATCTTTCAGCACCGGCATGCCGCTGTACTGCGCCTTTCCCACCGGATCGGCTTCCGGTTCCAGTGGGCCCAGCAGGACTTGCAGCTCCTGCCAGCTCTAGCTCCGACATTTGTCACGAAGACGGAGTTGCCCAAGATTGGGTGCTAGTGCTCCCGGGCTAGGCTTTCAAAATGTGAGAACTTCGGAGCAGTTGGCCACGGCTCTAATCGCCGGCTTTCCGCCAATCCGTGCCCCAGCTTTGGAATTTTCATCACTGCAAGCGGCAATCGACAACCGATTGGGAGGCCAGGCGCCATCAGCCTGAAAGATACTACTCGTATTGGGCCCACAGAATGCCTTGGCTGGCCGGAGAGTCACAGCCGAGCCGTGGGCTTGGGATTTGGCAGATGGGTCCCACGCCGCTTAATCACCCGGCAAGTAGCTTATGGAGTTGTACAGATCTGCCCGAAGTGGCCAGGGTGCTTTTGCCAGACAGGTTCCCACGGGCCTCAAGCGGCGGGAGGTGCAGACCTCCGGTATGTCTGTGCCGATCCGCCCAGGTCAACGCCAGCCACCCGGCGATGGCCTACAGGCCCGTGCTGCGCGGCACATGACGTCCATGGCTCCAGGACTCCGGGAGCCTTCAATTCCCAGCCGCCTCCTGCCTTTTCGGACGAGGCAAGGGGAGTTCGGGCAGTCAGTTTGGGCACTGATGTGCCATGCCAGGTGTTGACGGTGCTTGCTGCCTGGGGATCATCTTTGGAGCAGCGGGGTTCTTTGAGTCTTCGGTGTCAACGGTTGCGACCTCAACAACGGCACCACCTCTGTGGGAGCCTCAGCTTGAGACAACGCACGCTTGGACACTGCAAGCCAGTGCCTCTCTGCAAGGCTCAGAATTATGCACCGCTCTGCGCGACCCGATCGCTCCTTCGGATGCGAGGACGACAGTTGAGAACAGAGCCGTCGCAGGCGCCTAAGGTGAAGGGAGGCTTGCAAGACGTCGCCTCAGGGCCTCAGGATGTGAACCACCCTCTGCGCTCTGCGAGGTTTGTCGGCTTCCGATCTTCCTCGCTGAATCCAAGGTGAGGAGGAGCAGGCTCAGGCACGCCCTCCCTCCTTTTCAGGGCCGCTCCAAAAGCCAGATCTGAAACCCTCGAAGGACTGCATGCTGATCCTGTGCCCCGTCAGCCCTGGACCCTGAAAGCTATGCCGCTACACTCTCAGCCTTGAACCCTAAAGCCAGAAAAAAAAAACCTTAACCCCAAACCCCAAACCTTGCAGGCCTTCCGCTCCCTGGTGCATTTGGCCGTCGTGGAAGGCGAACTTTTGCAGCTCCACTCCCTGCCGGTGAGGCGCCGGTCACACATCCTAAATAAGGTTGAGGGTCCTTTAAGGCCTGATTAGATACGGCTCAGGGTTTATTTGGGTTTAGGCTCGAACGTGCCCCCTCATTTGGCGATCCCGGTTGATCATATTTCTTAAACCCCTCATTTGGCGATCTAGGTTGATCATATATCTTAAACTCGCCCCCTCCTTTGGCGATCCCGATTGATCACATAAGGCCTCCCTGTAACCCGAATCCCACAGCCGAGACCCCGCTGCATCCATTTGCCAGCGTCTCCTCGTCACATCTACACAATGTCATGATATGTCCTTTTTCTCTCTTGCTTGGCTTGCAGATCCGGATCTCAACTCCACCATCTCCTTAGCCTTCGGACGCGACTGTGTCAAAGTCCAGCTGCCAGGCGCATTGATGAACTCTTGCTGCAGAACTCTTTTGGACTTTAGACCAGAGCCAGGCGCTGGTGGCTTCGAGGATTCTTCCCCAGCGAAGAGGTGTGCAGCCTAAGGGTCAAGCAGTGTCCTATTCTTTAGAATATCTTGTGCAGCGCGGTACGAGTTGTTTTTGTTCAGCATACAGTTCGCAAGGCTTGTGCATCAAGGTGCTATCAGTCTCGAACCTTCACTTGGAAGACACCTGTAAGTCCGCTTGGATTTCCGAGCGCAGGACTGCGTCCTACGTGAAGAGCTGGTCGCCGGCTCAGTGCCGGATAGTGTTGCATGTACTTTCATTGCGCCTTAGGCAAGAGACATCGTGTTTCAAGAACTGCGCATTTGCAAGGGAGGTTGTGCTGCTTGAGGAAAGACCGCAAACGATGGCTCCAGTGCAGACACCGGATACCTAAGTCAACCGCACTCGGTGAATCTAGCAGATGCCTGCTGAGGATTGCAGCCTTGTCTCTCTGGTGCCAGCGCTAGTTGTCTTCAACTGCTGGCCACAGCAGCAGGCTGAGTTGGAGGGCTTGACTGTTCGGGGCAGGTGATATGTCGCTTCTGAGAAGCAAGTGTTTATCTGTTGTGACCTTGCTCATATCCAGTGCATGAGTTTCGCCGTGCGAGCAAGCCTCTTCTTCCCAAATCCACTGACTCTGCGAGGTTGGTTTTGTATGGTGTGGGCAGGCTGGTCTGCCCGGCATGGTGCACTGGTATGCAAACCGAATCTTCCAAGCAAGCGTGAATGCGCCAGCCAAGACGTGCACATTCTGGGAAAGGCATCTGCAAGCAAACTGACAGGCGCCTGCCCAAGCCGAGTGGCTCAGCGCTACTTGGCTCGCACCGTGAGCCACCCAGCCGGTGCAACAAATCATTGCCCAGTCACATGGCGGCTGTTTTAGCATGTTCTAGAGGCTCATTATCAACGGCAAAAGCATACACAATTGTGGTCGACGAACTTGAAGCAATACAACTGAATAACCCTTGTTGGCATGCGTGGTGTCATGTCCAAAGCCTCGGCCAACCCGTGCAGTACCGACCACGCACGGATGCATCAACCGCTCACGCAACACCTGCCCGCTTGTGCCTCCCACATGCTGGTGCGACTTCTGCCTGCTTTTCGTTTTGCGCTATCCGGGGCAGGCAAAGCCCTGCGCGTCCCCATGGAGCTAGGCGAGGAAAGTGCAGAGCTCGGGCATGATTTCAATGCGGCCAAAACAAGGCGCACTGCTCGTGTGTTCTGTCTGAGGCAGCCGCAGTCTGCTGCTCCCGGTCAGAGACGCCGCGCCCGAGCGGCCAAAGCTACAGGCAGCAAAGATTCGTTGGCAGTCACGCCGGTCCTTGACATGCTTACAAACTGCTGACATGTTCTGTGCTCGAAGCAATCGCATTCGCCGTCCTCATAACTTGCGCAAGAAAGGGACTAATTGCCCCTCGTCGCACAACCCCATGTTTGGACAGGTCCTGGTCAATTCACAGCGTGACGAGCTGCTGATTTCGCCTCCCTTCGCAGTGGGTCGTGCTGCTGCAGGCTTCCCGACAGATTCCGAACGGATGTTTGCTCCCTCATGGTATTGCTTCCATGCACAATGCCGCGAGTGACTCGATTGAACCAGCCCAGGTTTATGTCTGCAAGTGTGTGCAGGCTGCAGTGCCGCCATGTCACTGCCGTCCTGTGCTCGCCCGGAGCTATGCCGGGTGACCATCGACGAGGCTTTCATGGAAGCAGCATGTCCTGCCAAATCGATCGCAATTAGAAGTCGTAGGAACGCTCGGCTCACAGTTGTCAAATGCCCTTGGCTGGCGCAGCAGGCCTTTGGGGCTGTCGCTGTATCCGTGGCCGACCGAGATCGCTGCCGCCGGCTGCCCTGTGAGGAGGGTTTGGAGGCCAGACTTTCTGGGATGACCCACCGTATCATGCGAACAATGGAACGAAGCTGGTCTTCGCAACGCATAGAACATAGATGGAACATTGTGCCACAGCCATTTATCACGAAGTGCTACAAGATTTTCAATGAGTCTTGAGTCCAGGTGAAGTTGGTTTTGGATGCTGTGGGTTGCAGTTGTCTTGTACAGCAGAATAACAAGCTGAACACAACTGATCAGCCTTGAGGCCNNGTGCTTGATAAACAATTGATGAGTGGTTGCGCGATGGATTACCAAGTGTGTACCAGGTAGTTGCAAGCTGGTCTTGTATTCGTTTACCGTGCTACCTGCGGCGGGGTCAGCCCGTGCGAGTACCTGCCAGGTTTGAAACGATAAAGGCAGGGATACATTGATCGGTGCCCGAAGGGGTGAGGGATCAAAAAAAATAAATTCTGATCCAAAAAAATTAAACCACAAAGATCAAACAAAAATTAAAAACAGTATCAAAAAAATAACGCAGTAGGAATGCAACAAAGCTTGGGAAAAATCTCGGGGTTACGGATCAAAAAAAATTAAATCAGGATCAAAAAAAAATTAAACGGGGATCAGTAATAGTCGTAGTAGTACTGTAGTAGCAGTAC
>CAJNJA010008085.1:0-15687 GCA_905231915.1 Symbiodinium necroappetens
AGTGAGGCTGCCAGGTTTTGCTTGAAATGTCCATGTTTTGCCGTAGCTTTCGTGCTGCAAGTGAATTTTCTGCTATTATATCCTGATTTAGGATGTTGTACGACGCCCGTAGCGGCGCCTGCATTCCGCTAGCCAACATGGGCCCTTGCTCTCCGTCTTTTGCGCCGCCTGCGGCGCCGTACGCATTCACATTAAGGTCGGATGCAACAGCCCTGGTATACCAGGGCCTGCATGTGTGCACACCTGAACATGGTGAATCAAGCATTTCATTTCAGTAGTTTGCAGGGGGACCGTGTTGCAAGCATGGTTGACGGTCCAACGCAGAGGGCCATGCTTGTGACTGATATGGATCGGGGACGCTCGATCCACGTACCTGCTTTAAAGGCCGCCCGAATTTGCACCCTCAATGCTGTTGTTTCGTATTGGCCTTCCGAAGTGATCTCAGTAAAATGCTTTTCCGCATTAGGATGCTCGAGGTTCGCCTCATCAGTTCTCGCCAAGCCTAAGTGTGTGCGTGCCGCGTGGGGTCCAGTGTGGCTTCCCCGTGGCCACCACCGCGACTGCTGCCGGCGGCGGCCATGATAGTCATCTCATCCTCGCTCACCGATGCATCGTGAAGTTCACATCCGGCCCAGTGTGCTCGGGTTGTGCTGCGGAGCTCAGGCATGGATGCGTGTTTCGATCGTACCAAGAGAGTCGTGTTACGAGCTGTTGGCCCGTTCCTGAGCCGATTCTCTGATCGTAGATGTTGAAGCGTATGCAGCATTGTCCAAGCATCACGCAGTGCATGAGTCGCATGGCCATAGTGCCACATCACAGCTTGAGGTCAAGCTGCCGCGAGCTTAGGCACGTTGTCTGGTGCCTGTTGTGCTCAGCAGCACAGAACAGCCGTGCTGAACGGCCGAACCTGAGCTGCTGGCTGCTCAGGTGCACACAGCATTTGCTGGAGCTAACGGCCAAGAACAGCACGATGCTTCAAGGCACCGGCGCCAACAACACCCACACCGCTTTGATCAGCTGGAGCTTTCCAGTCTTTGTTTCCCCATGTATTGGTTTGCTCTTTGGATTTCAATATGTCCCGGGCCTGCGCTGCACTTGCAGGTGGCAGCTCCATTCCGACTGCCTTGGCACACGCCTAAGGATGAGTTCAACTTCCGCGCGTGCCGACTTGTTCGTTTCTAGAGTCCAGGCACCGTCACTCAGCAGAAAGTTTGGCGCAGGTGTTGGTGCAGGCTATCCAGTACCGCAACGCTCACTCTCTCAGAACCACTGACTGGGGCCCCTCGGCATTTGTCACACGCAATCCTCGGCCAAAGTTACAAGCTAGAAGCACAGGCACAGGCATTAAGTAGAAACAGGGGTGCGATGAAGCAGGTCCTTCCGGCCAGCTTTGTTGCTATCTGTGCTCAGGATCCTTCATCCGTAGTTCTGCTTGCACAATTGCTTGCCGCGTTGAGAAGCTATGCAAAGGTCAATTGGAGATCGGGAATGTTGTCGACAAAAGGCCGTCGAACGACTGCAACTTGTAGGATGTTGCATCAAATATCTAGAATACCACCGCTTTGTGGCCAATGGCTAAGAGATTTGTGATTGCAGGCTCACAGAAGGAGGCCTTCCAACGTTAGGCGAGATTCATGGCCAAGCCAGCCAGCGCCGAAAAGGCCATTGTGCAGCGATGCTTAAGCAAGGTGTAACAGGTGGAGCAAAAGAGCGGCGCAATGGCGGCGAGGAGGGCCACGACAGCCTTGGCCTTGGCCTTCTTCGTCTTCACTCCGACCTCTGCCTCTGCCGATTCGGCGGCATTGCAGGAGCTCCTAGAGGCCAGGGAGTGGAGCAGAGCGAGCAGCGAGCGGTACGTCTTTTGATTAAGGCTTCACAGCATGTTGAGGATGTTCTGCACTTCATCCCGGAAAGCGCAGCCAACAGTGCCGAGCTGCCGCGACGAAATCCACCTCAGAGACAGAGCAAGATCGACCATGTCGTGGCTCCGAGACTGCGTTATGGAAGCAACGTGAAACTCTGCAGCACTGTCTGTTGCTGCACATCATTTGACGGTGCGTCCAGGTACTGTACATGGAGAACCATGCCGCAGACAACTTCTTCGGCTGCATGGACCTTCCAGGGTTTGATGGTATCAGAGGTCATCGCATTCCAGCGGATCCTGCAGATCCATCCAAAGGCTTCATCAACATCACATGTGGAGCTGCGCCGTACGTTTGCACCCAAGGACCAGGCTATGCAACCTTTAACGGTAAGTTTGCCAAAGACGGCAATCCGCACAAGTACCCATACTCGCAACAAAGCGACGGCTACTCTGCTTGGTGGGGAGCTGCGGAGAATGGCACAGCGGTCACGATGTTCGCGCCAGAGCAGGTGCCCGTCAAGGCAGCGATTGCGCAGAATTTCGGGGTCTTCAATAAGCTCTTCACAGCCGTGCCTTCGGCAAGTAGCCCGAACCACCTGTTTACTCAGTCGGCCACCAGCTGCGGCATGACTTCGAATGTGCTTTGGAAGCAGTGCGGAGGAAACGGCACATACTTCCCGCAACCAACAATATATGACTCTCTGCGGTTGCACAATGTCAGCTTCAGCTTCTTCATGAACAGTACTTGCGGCTTGGACGGCAAGCCCTGCCATGGCGAAGATCCGCATGATCCCGACGCTGGCTCAGCAATCTCCACGCCCGATGTTGCGATGATTGGAGTCGCACGGCACAAAGATCGCTTCATGAGCCAGGAGATTTTTTACCAGCAAGCTGCCAACGGAACTTTGCCTGCGCTGTCGTGGGTGCTGCCACCCATCCAGGCATGTGACCATCCTTGCCACGACATCGCGAAGGGTGAACGGCTCTTGAAGGACGTGTACGAGGCCGTACGTGCTGGCCCTGGCTGGAATCGGACCCTGCTATTTGTGGCATATGATGATGCAGGAGGCTACTACGATCATGTGGTGCCTCCTTCCGAGGGGGTTCCAGCTGACAACTCATCCTGTGTGATCCCAGGTTCGCATCCTGACTGTGGTCCCGAATTTGACTTCCGTCGACTGGGACTGCGAACAACGGCTATGCTGATTTCGCCTTGGGTTGCATCCTGGCTGCATGTGCATAATGTGCTAATGCCCAAGGTGAAACAGTAAAATAAGTAGTGACATTTCGAAGACCCGGCATCAGAGGCCAAAGGAGCCGTGTACCAGGAGCCCAAGCGTGGCCCCACGAATACCTCCCAGTTTGAGTTGACTTCCGTCCCGGCCACTATCAAGAACTTGTTCAATTTGTCTTTCTTTCTGACCCAGCGGGATGCTTGGGCGGGCAGCTTTGACGAGTTGCTCTTAGAAGTCCCGAGATCTGACACACCCCTGCATCTTCCAGACGCCCCTCTTCCAGCTAGTCCATGGACGCCGCCGCCACCCAGAGTTCCAGCGGACACCGCGACCGTCGTGACCCCGCAGCACTGCAGCTCCTGGCATGGTCAGGCGGAGGCCCAGTGCAGGGGCCTTACTCATGCTAATTTAAAGCAGCAGCGCAATATACGCCTTTTGGCTGACATGCTGGATATTCCGGTGCCGGACGTTAGTAAGATGGATTACTTTGCTGCAAACGCATGGCTTCGCTCGAGATGGCGACTGTGGATGAAAGGCAGCAGCACAAGCGTGCCACAAGACGTGGAGATTGTTTAAGGCCGTGCGGCAGACTGCACAGCAAAAAGTTACAAAAGAAAGTCTCGCTGACACCTGGTTGCCTAGCCGCAGCTGCAGCTCCTGGATTCCTGACTCGCAGAGGTTGGTGGGTGGCCCTGACGAAATCCGAAGTCTGCTTGAGCAGGCGCGAAGGGCCGCAGGCCGACAGTGATAGAGGTTCCTCGGTCCAAGCTGTGGCAGGTCTTCTCAGACCTGTGTTCTTCCACGTCCGAGGCGCAACACTGTTCTGCCGTGGGATGTGTCATCGCTGCCGTCGCGTCCTTGATTTTTTGAACATTTTTTCCCATTTCCCAGTCGCCGTCGTGTCGATTCTGTTTCTACGAGAGGCAAGCAAATCCACATTCCACAAGTCGAAAAACATTTCAAAAGGCAAACACGATCGTAACCCAGCAAGCTCGTTAGCGTAATGCTGTTTGCCGGGAGGAAGCTGTGAAAGACAACCTTAGCTGAAGCAGTAGACTTTGTGACGACACTGCTGCTGCTACCGCAGACGGCACGTCCGCTGCGTGCTTGCAATGGCTGTGTGGTATTCTGAGTAAGGCAGGCACTGCAGCAAACGACCAAATCGCATGAGCCCCAGCCAGGGTTGCTGTGAGTGTGTGTGTGTGTACATGCGAGCACACATGCGCACATACATACATACACACACGCAAAGATAGATTAGGCCTAAGCACTGGACACACATGCGGCGCGTGCTTGGCAAAGCAGTGTCTGAAAGTGTAACGACTCTAGGGGTAAGGCTTATGCGAGTTTAAAGATATGTATGCCACGTATGCGGTTTCAGGGTGCTTAGGCCTTGCATCACCTTTTGTCTACCTAGCTCCGTGATGCCTCTTCGCATCAGCGAAAAAGATGTCTGTTGCACAGGAAAAGGCGAACAGAAGTCCCATCAACTGAAAGCCGTCATCTGTAAGACTGTAACATGTCGCCTGAAGCCCGCTATAGCAGGCATGGTCTGACCACGTTCACGGGGTGCATAGAGTGATCCAGGTCAGAAGGGGCGACAAAAAGTGCCTGATAGGAGAGGGAGGCAGGGAGGGTACTGCATGGGTGAAAGGCGGGGTGGGGTGTAAATTGGGGAGGGAACGGAGCGGGTAGAGGAGATCCATTCATTCGTTTTGACACGATCCGGGCAGGGCGTATTCGCAGAAAGATGTGTAATGGATAGATCGTGCGGGCCAAAGCCGTGCATGCATTGGATTCCACCGTCGCCTGTACGGTTTCCTTGCAAACCAATACCCTGGCCAATCCCGGTTGTGCACCCCAGCGATGCCCAGATTGGCAAAGGACCGTTTGACTGCGGCAGCAGCACAGCCTCTGAGAAACCTACGCTACCTGAGGCCGCCGCGCTCCCCCTTCTCTGAGACGGCTGAAGTCCGCGGTAAGGTCCGATGTCTCTCAGCTCTCGCGGCATGTTTAGCTGCTCAGCAGTGTCGCGCTAGACTACAAAGGAGGAATCGTCTGGCAGCCTGCAGGAGCAGATTCCTTGTACTTGCATCACGTCGGAAGTTGCCCCAGGGTTGCATCGAACAAACGTGGATCTCTGCTGACTGGCGTGACTTCTGGGCCATTCACGGTCTGACCCGACAGGCAGAACTTTTGACCTCAAATGTGTTTCTAAGCCAGCAAATGCAGAAAAGTGCGCATCAGATCTTGCAGTCAGCATGTCGGGACATCACAGCTAACCCGTACATTGATTTGCAATTTCCATGTAGTGTGGTGGGTCTGATGGGTTAGAGCCTGTTTGCATGTAGAAGTTAGAAGAACATCGACTTTTGGTAGGTCAAACTTGGATCATTAACAGGCTCTACGACTTGGTACTACTCACTGGTCGTGATGTCCGATCATTCGTGACCAAACTGGAAACCCCTGTTAGTCGTACATGAACTTTTGCCTCAGAGAAGAGTCGCATGGCCCCTGCGCAGGAAGCATGGCCACCACTAAGGTTCGAATGACACGCACAGATTGCGAATGGCTCAAGGCATCCGTCTCGCAACTCACGGGAAAGACGCGATTGATGGGTTTTGTCAGCCTTACGATTGGGCCCAGGCCTGTAATCTATGGCTAGCTCGTACAATCCTTTAGATGATCTTCCTCGTAGTGTACGGGTGCAATTCCAACAAAGTCCTGTCTTGTTGAATATTCCGAGTCATTACAGTATTGTTACAGCTACGCCATCCCCATCAAATCCTCGTAACCTTCAAGAGGTTATGAGCCCCAAGGGCTGCACTGCAACAACAGCAGCTGCGGCAAGCAACCCAGCCAGCTTCAGCATCTTCAGCCGATCAAGCGGATGCATCAGTGGCTCGCGACATCTGTCGAAAGTCATTATTCCTGCTGATTTGATATCGCGACTTGCGACTCTGAAGGAGGCCGCAGTACAGCTAGGGCAGATGGCGAGCCCTGATCATGTTCCCCAGCAAATGTGGGAGATTGCCGATGAGCTTTTCCGCAGGTCTGAGTTGCTAGGGCAGTGCATTTTGAGAACGGCTTCAGGAAGCCACGAGAACAGAGAGCAAATTTCTCGATTGCAGCCGCGCTCAGAGCTTTGCGCTCGCATGGTGTGCACCAAGAGCAGAAGCTGACTTCATTCGCTACGGAACGATGAACGTTCTTGCGGAGTTTGAAGCCAGCATGAAAGCAAAGTGGGATGAAACGTTTCTGAACGTGAAGTCCTTTGAAAGTGACCCGGAAGCGGCTAGGGCCACTCAGGCTGGAATAAGGTTACGAGGGGAACAGAGGCAGTACATGGTAGTCATGCTGGAAAGGCATGGTGCAACCATGGATGCAATGGCCAGGAAACAAGCCAGCAGCAGTGAGCAAATCGAACAGCTGAAGCAAAGCTTGGGTAAGGATCAGGCGGAAGCTGATTCGGTCAAAGACAAGCATGAGCAAACGTTGGAACAGGCTCGATGGGTCGTCACCAAGGCTGCCGAGCCAGAAGGGCTCGTGAGTCGGCTAAGGGAGAGAGTCAGAGAGACTTGGGAGGAAGTGATGCGAGGGTTGAGGCACCTAGGCCGAAGTTGCAACCATCACATCGGGCTTTGGAAACCTACCTTCAGGGCTTGCGTATTAAGAATCTGACTCCCGAGATCCCGGCGGCACGAGACGAAGAGCAGGCTGAGGACGCCTGGTGGGGCGAGGGAATTGAGTGGCCGGATGGGAGTCAAGACCAGGGATTGGCGATTCCTCCAGGTTTGAGCTTCGGCCCACAAAGGCCACCGCCAGAGTTGCTTGCAGACCTAACCAGACGGGGTGATGGTCGAGAGGTGCGGGAAGTCAAGATCCACCAAGCGGCATATAAACTCCTGAAGGATGCTCCAAAGCTTGATTTGTCAGCGCGTTGAGAGCTGCGGGAGGTGGGAATGGCAGTGCATCAGTGGAAACTGGAAACCCGAACGGTATTAGCGGCCACCCACTCTGGGCTTGCAGAATACTTCGATAAGATCTATGAGCAAGGGCGACAGCGCTATGAGGCTAAGCGGCTCACTGGAGTGGAAGCCACACTGCCAGAAGTCGCGAAAGCGGAGATTGAGATGGAGAATGGGTTGTCATTGACATTGCTGAAGAACCTTCTGTTGGCGGTACGTCAGCCTGTAGTTTTTTTGGATCAATGTCAAAAGACACCCCGAAAAAACTCCGATGTCTTTTGATGCTGGAAGAAGGTCTTCATGAGCGCTACATGCAAGGAGTTGGAGTCCATTCAGCAGATCCGTGATGCAAGAGCTGCTTAAAGTTGCGAGGTCGTGGTGACTGCAGAGGTCGCGCAAAGGAGAAGGGTCGGGCATGCATCTTTCATAACAAGCCTGGTGGCCTGGTGGGTGTTGGAAGGGCGCATCGTGCCCCTTTGTGCATCAAGAAGCCCCTAACGGCAGCAAGGGAAAGGGCCAAGGCAAGGACAAGGGTTCATCAAAGAGAAGTGGTAAGACTTCCCAGGACACTGCTCAACCCACGAAGCCTAAGCCGAAGCCAAGCCGAAACCCGGAGCAAAGCCGAAGGCTGCCGCGAAAGCTGCAGTGTCAGGGCTGTTGGGTGTTGACGTAGTTCCCTCTGTGTGTTCGGTCCATGCTAGAGCTATGGTTGTTCGGCAAGTGGAGACAAGGGATCGCGAGCCCGAGGATCAGGAGCGCGAGAGGTCCGTAGCACAGTCGGATGCAAGGGGAGTGAGTCAGGTAGTGGAGGTGGTTCTGATAGGCGTCGTACGGCTCCTTTGTGGTATCTAGTTCTGCGCCCGGATGAGTACACTTTGTGGACCAGGGAGGCCCTTCTGCTTATGACCCTTGCCAGTGCCCCTTTTGCGCAAGTGAACGGTCCCAACTTGATTGCGTTGGGGCTGTGGGAGATCCTCGAAGAGCTGGAGCTCCCAATGGAGAACGTGCAGATTGAAAGGGACCAGTAAATCATTGAGGCTCGTCAGGTTCTCTGTCTCTACGAGGATCGGGTGATAAGGCCTATGGTGTTGACGCATTTGATTGATGTTGAGAGCGGTCGTGAACAAATGTTGGCTCTCACTGAGAGTGGGGTGAGGCCTCATATTGAGAGTTGGACCCTGAATGAGGCACGCGAGATATTGCATCCCCGGTGTGGAGGTGTTTGCGCGTGGAGAACAACAGTTACATGCTACGGCATCATCAGAGGCGAGAGCTTTCACAGTCCCAAGACCTCCAGGGTACCCGGCTACCACATCAAAAGGTCAGTCAGCCGTTGATCCGAAAGCTCCCCCAGCAAAAGCATCAGGCTCAATTCCGAAGGCCCGGTCAGCAAACGCATGAACATTCCGGGTATGGCAAAGGGGGGAATGCTTGGTAGCCGATGTGCTGGCCAACGCTCTGGCCAAAGAGAAATTCAAGATCGCGCGTGAGCGATTGATTTTGCAAGCCGACTGTTGATGTATCTGGTGACTATCATGCTAATCATAATCTGTCTTTTGTGGACATCCGACAGAAGGAATAGTCCAGCAGATGTGACACGATTACATCTTTGAGGTTCGTGCATCATGTCCTCCACCCCTCGTAGAGGAATGATGAGGAGGAGTGCTAGTTGTGCCTCAGAGAAGTGTAACTACAATTGCAACAGGGTCGTGTCTTGTTGAATACTCCGAGTCATTACAGTATTGGCACAGCGACACCATCAAGGGTTGTAAGGATTGCAAACTCCAGCGTTTCGAGTCCCTCTTTAGGCCTTGTTGTGATTTCTCCGTTGTCCACATGGAGCCACACAGGGCGATCGATTCTACTACACGCTTCCATTAAGACCGAAGCAGAACAGCAAGGGAAGTCATCTGGCATGGGACCACTACATCAGTCAGCACGGTGGCTACCACAAGCGGTGTGCTCCCCAGGCAGGGTCAGCTGAGCGATTTACTGTGAAGCTTGACGAGTCACGCGGCACCTGGCTAATGCTATTGCAGCTGCTGCTGATGGTGCTGCTACTATGACGACTACTACTACTACTACTACTACTAGTTCCGAAAGTTGCACAGTCGGTCCGATGCCGATGATGGGCTAGCTTGCCACGTATTCTCTAAGCAATGATCGTGTGATGTATTCCCCACTGCTACTGGTACGGATTGTGATATGCGGAAACTACTGCGGCTACAGCCACATGCAGCACTTAATTCGCATTAATTCGCAATTCAAATCTTCAAACTCAGGACATACACGTCGAAGAGTCATCAGTGCTAAGTCTGGTCTAAGGCTTGAGCATATTCAATCTGTTGGTCTGCCGTCGTTGTGCAGCGAATGTTTTGCTTCACGCTGGGCACCATAAGACCATAGCAATTTTCAGCTCAAGCTTTGTTTCCGTTTTCTGCAGCCATGATTTTCGCAGTGCTCCCGGTGCTGGCCACTTGGACTTTGAAGGGTCTAGAGGCTGCTTCATGGCCCTCATGAGACGACACCGGATTTTGGGTTCAGCTTCAGGTTCTGCCAATTTCGGCAGCCTCTCCCTCACTGCCTGATCGAATCGAAGGTGCCCTGACTGCTGAGACGTTCCCAAGGTTTCAGTTTGAGCTGTTTGCGCAAACGTTTGGGCTTGCGTCTCACCTTGACGCACATGATGATTCTGGCAGGGTTTGCAGTGACAGGAAGGTCTAACACCGCATAAGAGAATAATTAGACACCGTGACATCGAGCTGTGACGCATTCAAAACACCACTCCGCGGCATGAGCTCCGCACTCCCTGGCCGTGCGACTCACGGTTGAGCGCACTGTGGTGGCAGGCCGTGGTCATTTTGCAAGTCCTTCGCGGCTTAGCTCTTGGGACAATTCAAGCGATTGGCGAAGTTGAGGTGCATTTTTTGGCTGCCTCGTTGCGGATGCTCTAAGCCTGGGCTTCTCAGCTGGGTCCAAAGCGACAGCGATTGCAAGACAAGTTCGTTCTGGTTTGCGCTTCTTGGTTTAAACAAGGTTCACATTATGAGTACGATGCAAAGGCCATCAAGCAGGCCTGGCTGCAGAACTGTCCAGACATGCTTTTGACAGCCTTTTCTTAGATGCCCCGCGAGGCTTATGGAGGTACCATCTCGCGATACATGGGCCCCGGTGAAGCTATGGGTGGCACGACGCACGGCGTGGGCTGGGGCCGGCGAAACTACCACCCTGGCCAGAAAGCTGGACAGTCTCTGTAGGTTCCTTCCACTGCGGCTTTTGTTGAAGGCGAGCCGCACACTCACGGGACAGGAGACCAGACGGATTATGGCGAGTACAATCTGCTGGGTAAGGACCTGAGACTTGCTTGGGGGGATTCCTGCACACGACAGTTCTGACTGTACGGGGCGACCGAGACTGTCCGAGGCTTGGAGTACCTGGCCTCACGCAGCGGTGCCGCAGCCAAAGCTGAAGTCAGGCGACTTCGCTCCACCATGATTTGCATGCTTTCAGAGCTACCGCCGGGGAAATGTGACGAAGCGGATCGCTAGAGAGGGCTCGGCATTTCTGACACTACTTTCAGGGCAGCGCAGCCCTGTGTCTTCAGGTTAGAGGGCCTTGTCCCTTACTGGCAGCAGCGTGTGACTTCGAAGTCTTGGGGTGCATGGCTCTGCACGCAGACAAAGCAGACACTTCAGCAGGCTCGGCCGGGTACAGGACTGCCGATGTCTAGGCTGAGGCTGCAGGCCTCGAGAAGAATCTCCTAACTCATGTATCGAAGGTGTCGCAGAAGGTGCCCTACGACAGGTTGGGCGGCATGTCCAATGCACCTTACCAGCAAACAACCACGTTTCCGAGTTGACCCAGCTCCCACTTGCCTCCCCCCTCCCCTCTTCAGGCGACTGATTTTGAGCTTACCTTCCTGATTTTGTCCAACCCCTGGATCACTCACGAAAGAAAAATGCACAGAACCGTTCTCCGACCGCCATGCACACACCACTGTTCCAGGAAGCTTGTTTTCAGCTGCTAACTGCTAACAGGAAACAGTGTTCTTTCGTTCACCATCTGCCAAAAACACAAATGTGCCTCGGACGGCTTTGCCCGATCGACCACAACCAACTATTGCGGTAAAGGTTTACTTGACCAGCTTGCCCAGCACCGCTTTCTCCGCCCAACCACAATCAAAAAAAAGCAACTAACGATCAAGCACCATTCCAGGACGGCTTTCTCCGAAAAAACACAAACGAGATCAAGCTCGCGACGATTGTGCTTGATCGCGTTTGTGGCCGGTCGGAGGAAACTGACTTTGGAGCAGCTCCTTCGTCGCGCTTGAAACTGTCGTCTCAAAGAAAGCTGTATTGGAATGGTTGAGTGCTTCATCCTCAACGTGTTTGGTTTGTAGTCAGTCAGAGAAATTAAGCTGTCCTGGACGTTCCGAGTTGGCAGCCGCTCTCCCGGACATTTTGTGCATGGAGTCTTATGTCTTGATGGTGTGTGCTTTCTCGAGTTTGGTAGGTTGATTCGACCGCATCATTTCTTGCAAAGTTGCATCTGGTAGCGGGGTGTGGCGAAAAGCGAACTGGGCTTGACGTTGATCGGGTTGTCATCAAATTGTTTTGGGGATTTCGTGTGTTCGGTAGCTGGCTAAAGACAGCTGCTCCCGATCGTGCCTCGGGTAGCTGATCAAAAGCAACCGTCCTGGAGTAGTTCCGTGTTTGATCGTCCCCATGGTCGGTCGGAGAAAGCTATCCTTGGCATGTGGTGCCTTCGGCAGCTTGTCAATTATAATTATAAGTCCTGAACATCCTTCCTGGAAGAATTGCGTGATTGATCGCGGCTGTGGTTGGTCGGAGAAAACCGTCGGTGGTGTTTCATGCGGTTGGCAGCTCGGCCGAGAACTGTCTTGGGTAGTGGCGTGGGAGCAGGACGTCATGAGCATCTTTTGTGCTATCAGTAGCTGGTCAATCACAACTGTCCTGGAACAGTTGCGTGTTTGATCGTGATGTTGGTCGGTCGGAGAAAGCTGTCCTGGACATGTTGGGTTCTTGGTAGCTGGTCAAAGAAAGCTCGCCTAGAATAGTTTCGTGTTCGATCCCGTTTGTGGTCGATCGGAAGCAACTGTAACTGTCCCTAAGAGTCTCTGCTGTTTTCGAAGAAAACTATTTGCTGCTGCCGTTGGCAGTACTGTTTACATCTGTTTACTACACTTGCTGCATGGACGACTCCTAGTATTTACGTATCTGGACTCCTGCCACCGTTATGCTTCAGCGAAAGTCATGCGTGACGGGACACGTAGAAAGTATGGGCATTGTGCAGACGCACAGATGCCAGAATATCCAGTGCTTGGCACCTCTAGCCTGCCCTAGCTTCGTTGCCTCTCGCAAGTTCTCCCGCCAGATAGGCCTGGTCCATGTAGGCAGCCACTGTGGTAGTCTAACATGCGGGAGCGGGGCAAGCCGGACGGGTGGGGCAAGTGAAGTGAGCGCACATGCTTTTCGCCTCAAAACCATTATGCTGGAAGTGTCCACTATGACAATGAGGTCGCTCTATGTAGCATGTACCAGAAGCTTCGAAGATGCCTTGTCAGGCTATGTCCCTTCGACACGCCGCGGCCTACGCTGTCTTCGACACCGAGGCTGAGGTCGTCAAAGCTGCGCGTTGCTCGGCCGGAAGCGCAGCTGCCCTGAAGATACAGCCGCAGGCGAAAGTGGCATCGTCTGAGGCACAATGATGTTTACGCATCGAAACTCGGAAGCCTTGGGGGGTGGTGAATTCTTCGGCCGGGTGGCTTTCCGCATCATCCACAAGAACCTGAAGCCTCGGCAGGCACGGGCATTGTGAAGCACATTGCGAATATGACAGCCGATTTTCATCATGCAGCGCTCTCTGTGAGGCTATCGAGCAGGTCGCTTCAGACATGGGCGGCTGGTTCAAGCAGAAGGTCACATGCAGGGCTTTCAGAAACATTCAGGCATGTTTGGACAGATGTTAGATCACAGCAAGTTTGGCCGAAGAGACCTACACCTAGCCGGGGACGGGCTCTGCCCTGAAGCGATGCCCAGCTTCAGGCCCAGCAGGGCATTGCCAAGTTCGAGGAAGCGACGGACCCGACGAAGCCGCTGTTCAAAGAGGCCAGGAGTCCAAAATGTAAATCTGCCTTGGGTGGGGCCTGTACAGATTTAAACTATTTTAATCCACTCGCAAAAAGGCAGGGAGTTGCACAAGATCTCAAAGCCTGTTTGGACTGCAGTAGACTCGAGAGAGTATTGCCAGTCATCACATCCGACACTTCAACCTGCATCGTTGTGAGAGTCTGATCAAGTAAGAGCAATTGCGCTTTGGCCGATATTTGCGGCCGTCAAGCTCCAAGGAGTTTGTGGATGATCTGGCCATGACATCTATGGCACGGCTCTGGGATGTCGGCAAGAGTGAGCCCATTAAGGCCACCTTGTGCCAGGGATCGGCTACTGTGTAGTCAACGGAATTCCGTTGCGTCGGGTATGTGTTTCGCACCAGTCAGTACAGCAGTTCAATGACACGAGAGGTGCTCGTTGCTCACACCCTCCAAGAGCAAGGGTGCCTGTGCATGAGTAGAAGCTGCAGGTTGGCAAAGCATCTCCCACCGAGGGTACCCTCCCTAGCAGCGTGTACATCATCCTCAAGAAGCTTGGCGCAGGTGATCACAATGGTGGGATTGTTTGACCACGTAGTAGATGTTGCTCCTGCAAGACCGGGAATTTAGTAAGAAGATCTAGGCAAATGCGCTAGTTTGCGTCAGCGAGATCCCTTCTTCGTGCGTCACGCCCGTCTACTCAAGGTATGAAGGTGACATCGTCGCCGGCCTGAAGGCGGGAGATTTGTCCGGGGCGAGACGCCAAATTGCCGAAGCAATGGGTTGACTGACCTGCGAAGACTCCACCACATTCGCACTCCAGGCAAAATGTTCTGCAGGTGCAACTAACTAGCAGATCAAAGGCTGGTCAGATTCGGCATTTGAGACTTGATCTAGCGCCAGTATGACCAGAATACTTCTGGCAAAGGCAAATGCCATGGTTGGTGGCGACAATGCTGCTCGCTCTGTGGCCATCGGTCTGGTGCTAGGCACCTGCTGTCAACCTGCTATCTGCTCTCATGTTTGCAGCTGGTGCAGCGGCCAACAAAATCTTCATACAAGCAGGCACTCACAGGTGCGTGGAACTGATGCTTCTCGGTTTCCCGCCAGGTGCCTACCATGGTGCCACTGCCATCCCCGAGGATGAGATAGTCCCTTAGACAAGCTTGTTTCTTTGCCCCTAGGGCTTTTAGGCTTGTCGGGCTTGGGTACACCATGACTGCTAGCGCGTATGGTCTGTAGTCACAAAACACAACCTCTCGTTCTGTCCGCAGGATCTGCGTTCCACGCTCAACGCATGGCCGAAGGTGGCCTAGAGAACGGCAAGATTGGACGTTATGCTCACACATGAGCTTTCAAAATCTGTGGAAGGGTTCTGGAGTAGTATATCCGAGCGTTGAAAGGCAGAGAAGCTGCTCCGCTCGCTGCCGCTGCTGCGCGAGCTGAGGGGGAAGAGTGAGCTTTGAGCTCTGTACGTGATCGGCAAGACCGCGAGCACCGCGCCCCAAGCGCTTGGGGAGCGGAGGCCGAAGAGACAGAAACAAGAAAAGGCTGCAGTATGCCGCAGTGAGTTTAGGGTTTAGGGCCAAAAATCCCATGTTGCTTGTGCTTGGGCTTAGAACCGAATCCCCCATTCCTGAAAAGTCACGCCATTTTTGCCCGCCATGAGGTTCCCCTGGTTCTCCTTGGTGTGCTTGGCCATGGAGGCGGTACTTGGCCTGAAGCCTGAGCCTGAGGCCGTGCAGTTACTTCAACACAGGCTGCAGCTACAAGGCCCGCAGGAGCCCCGCTTGAAAGCTGCAGAGCCCATCAACTGGATTCATTCCCCGAAAAGCGGCAGCTCCTTCCTCAACGCAATATGCCCGATTGCCGCTGATTTGACAATCAGCGAGCAGTCACTGGGGCCTTGCTTCCTGCAGATTTGGACTGATGTCATGTGCCCGCAGTTGTGCGATCAGGACAAGTTCAGATGCAAAAGTGACCTGTGCATGCCACACCCGCCAATCGACAATTATTGGGCTGAAAAGGGTACGCTCATGGGTTTGTTTCGAGACCCTGATCAGCGGCTGTGGGTACAGTGCGCAAACCCGAGCTTTAATATAGCAATCCTGTCCTATGTATGCGGCTGTGGGTACAGTGCGCAAACCCGAGCCTTAATAGCAATCCTGTCCTGTATGCGACTGTGGGTACAGTGCGCAAACCCGAGCCCTAATCGCAACCTTATTTTGTGCGGCTGTGGGCACAGTGTGCAAACCCGAGCCTTAATAGCAATCCTGTCCCAAATGCGGCTGTGGGTACAGTGCGCAAACCTCACAACCTCATTTTGTGCGGCTGTGGGTACAGTGCGCAAACCTGAGCCCTAATCGCAACCTTTTTGTGCGGCTGTGGGTACAGTGCGCAAAACTGAGCCCGAATCACAACCTTATTTGTTGTGCGGCTGTGGGTACCGTGCGCAAACCTGAGCCCTAATCATAACCTCTTTTTGTTGCGGCTGTGGGTACAGTGCGCAAA
>CAJNJA010008086.1:0-15509 GCA_905231915.1 Symbiodinium necroappetens
CTGATTCTTAAGGCCCCTTAAGGAGCTCCCAAAACCCTATTCTGATTATGCAGGCCTCTATATCATGTAGCTCGTCAGCACCTAAAAAAGCCAGCTCAGAGGTGGGCATGCTTGATGCCATCATGAACGGTCTGATGCCTGTGACTTAGAACTCTGGGCAAGGGGGGTTTTGGGTGAGTTTTGCATAGGGCTCCTGGGAATAGAGGTGGGTGAGAATTGTCGGCTTGATCATGGGGATCCCTAAACCCTAAACCCTGAACCCTAAACCCTAAACCCTAAACCCTAAAAGCCCTGTATTCATAAAAAAGAGTTCCTCAAAACGCTAAAGGCCGACCCTACACCTTCCACCCTATAAGCCCGGTATTCATGAACAAGAGTTCCTAAGAACCCTAAGCCCTAAACCCAACCCTTAACAACAAACCTACAGACTCAACCCTTGCTCTTGAACAGATGGAGCGCCAGATCGAATCCGACCCTCGCAGGGCTCCGAGGAAGTGTTGGAGGAAAACAGGGAGCCTGATAGCCTCCATGTGTATTCATCAAGATTCCCTCTAAGGTTTATGATTTATAGGATCTAGGGTTTAGGGTTAAGGCTACCGACAATTTGCATTGTAGTTCCGCGCTTTTGGCTCATATAGCGAAACCCAACAAGGAACTACAATGGAGACTATAGGCAAAAGTAGGGCTCTAGAGCTTTGGGTTTTCGGGATTAGGGGATTAAGGGTCTCGGGTCTTGGGTCTTAGGATGTTCAACGCGGAGGATGATAAGCCTTGAGCTTGTAAATCCTGAGCATGTTGCTTCTGTGCTTTTCGAAAAGGGGGGTCGGACTATTTAGCCAGAGTTTGCCCTTATAATCTCTATATGATGCCAAGCCCTATTCCGACAAGTTGTTGAGGCCTCTATGTTCTGCTAAGCTCAGTGCTGTGCTACAAGCCGGAAGATATCGCACCATGAACACTCGAGTGCCACGACAAAGGTCAGCAACGCACGGAGGGTGTCGAGACCATGATGGAGGCTTCTTGGTATTTGTTTATTTTCGTTTGTCATATGTTGTTCAGAAATTCGGCCGTCGGCGTCTTGTGAAGACCTTCCTTTCAATGTGTTTACCCATCGGCTCCTAAGTAGTTCTTTTTTATGGTTCATATTTAGAATCCTATAAGGTAATCCCAAAAAAGGAACTACTTAGGAGCCTATGGGTAACCATATTGGATGGAGATTGAGGGCTTATACGGCTTTCACACAGGGCCTTTTAACAAAGGCGTTTAAGCACACGAGCCAAAGACAGATTGACACCGGCCTCAAAAAAACCCAAAGTTTTAACGCCCTATACGCCCTAAGCCCCTAAACCCGAAACCCCTAAAACCCTAAAGTCTAAACCTCAACCCCTAAGCCCCTAAATCCCAAACCCTTAAAGCCGACATCCAAGTACTAGTAGAGCTCTGTGTGTTCAGCCGGAGGATTCGGGCGTTGTCCAGTTTTCTGCTTCAGGATTTAGCAAGGGTTTAGGGTTTAGGGCCTTTAAGGGAAATTCGGCTTTTATGCTCCATCATGTAGTGTTCCAAACAACTACTATCAGCATCCCCATATAGTCTTGTAATCCATATGAACTTACAATCATAGTGTCCCTGCTGGAGCTGTCTTGGGCAGATGCGCATTCTTGGAAAGTCTGAACTTTTACTCTTGGAAGGCATTGAAAAATGAAGTGTGCTCTGGCACTGTCAAGCTTTAGATGTTCTTGACTCTTGCACTCAATGAGCTCGTGTGCTTTGTGAACGTCTGTGTCTGCGTATATATGGATATTTCACTCACTCACTCACTCACTCACTCACTCACTCACTCACTCACTCACTCACTCACTCACTCACTCACTCACTCACTCACACACATGGTCCTTCTCGCTCTCTTGTTTCTGTTCCGGCGCCTTACATCGAGTCAAAGAATCCCAAAGAACCCCTGTGAACCGTTAACCTCAACACTGGCACACCATGCACGCTCTTGTACCGTACACTGCAACCCCCATCAACGGTATTTCGGACAGTCTACCCCAACGACTTTTCTGGAGCCACCCTTCCCAGGTGCACGTCGTCGGGCTAAGCCACCACAGCGCGCCGGTAGAGGTTCGCCCACAGATAGGGCGACCCAATGGGCTGACTATCTCTCTAGGTTAGCCTGGTGAAGCAGCACTTTGTCTGGTTCTTAAACCCCCCCACAAAATTGTACACCAAGAACTCCAACGAACATGGCTTTATGGTTGTTTAATCACTGAATGAGTTTCCTGCCCTACTCTGCAACTTCACGGAAGGATCACGGAGGGGCTTCAGCCGGCGAGTTACTTAGCTCGTCGGTCAGTTTTGGTCCCGCTACGTCTACTGTGTCTTGCTGACAACGGTTAAGAGCACCAGAGGGAGGGGCCGCAGATATCAACGAACAAGCCTAAAGCTGACCCATCATCGATTGAGGGCGAACTCCTGCCGCTCAGGGCGTTTCTGGCGGCAATTGCATTTGCCAGGTTTGGGTACACGGACTCTTCAGCACAAAACTGGAGTAAGAATTTGCAGAAACATAACAGAAGCTTTGATAAAGCCGTCTCCTCCGAGTCATGACGCGTCCCCAGGCCCAAGAGATCATAGAGGCCAGGGTAGAAACGCCCGAAGACCCGCACGAAGGTCTTAACCTCAAGCCTGCCCTTGAACAAAAAGCGACATCTCCAAATCATCTGAAGCAGCCCCCTCCTTGAATTCTCACCCTACAATGCTAGCTGCAGGGCACTCGCAACTCTAATCCCTGTAAGCCCTAAGCTCTCATCCTTAAAGTCTCTAATCCCTCAACGGCCTATAAACCCCAATCCCAAATCCGTACCCGCATGCAAACCCTCGATCCACGAAGGTCCGCCAGAAGCTGGCGGTGGCCGAGGCGAAGTGGAACGAGTACGCGCAGGAATTCCTGATTTAGGGCTTCAGGGCTTATACTGCTTTAGGGCGGGGAGGCTTTATAGGTTTTTTAGTGGTTGGGGTTTCAAACTAATTGGGGTTTAGGGCCTAGGGCTCTCGGAGCTTAGGCTTCCATCGGTATAGTAGCTGATTTCACGGTGCAGGTGTGGGGGAGACAGGGGCACTGGAAGGTGCTGCGGGGCTGACGTTGCATGGAGGCAGAGTGTGGAAGGGTACCAAGTCTTAGGCTTTAAGAAGACTTGAGCATTTCTTATTTGCTCGTTGGCAGTCCTCAGTCTGTGATGACTAGACTGACTAGACATACCGTTCGGCTTGATGTTGACGAGGGTTCAAGCTCTTATCTTTAGCATCTGAGGGTTTTGACAAGATTGCGGTTGGCTGGCCGACTCCCCAAATCAGGGTTCTCAAGTTGTAGCAGCCCTACTGGCTCCCAAAAATAACTCGAAGTGCAGTGTATCTTAGCAGGTATGACCAGGGGCAAGCACAGTGCTAATTGGCGGCGTCCATGACAGTTGCAGACATGATCTAGTATTTGCCCAGCACTCTCTTGGAGGCTGCGGTCGTAATCTGTTTTCCATAGCTGCAGGACTTGATCCAGTTCGCCAGAACCTCCAACGGCTACGTTGTGCCTGAGGCACTGTGCATATGCAGTCTCAGGAACCGTGGATACAGGCAAGCTCAGTGGGTCAGCATTGTTTGATGTATCGCATGCTGCTAGCGTTTGCAGCATGATGTGCTCTCCAGCCCAATAATTATTCAATTTTTTCTTGTGCATGGCCACGGGCAGCAACAGATGACAAATATCAGGTACTTGCACGTAGAGACCGGAGCCAATCTCGGGCTTCGAGCCCGATTCGAGCCCCCCAAACCAAACAACTACAGTGCTATGGGTTCGTGCTTTGCAGGTAGCCGAACAGCGTCTTTCGGTGTCAGAATGTGCGATCCCCTAACGACCGCTCACCCTCGCACGCCAGGCAGCCGTGCTCTCCACCTGCACCTCAGCTGCCTCAGCTGCTGATACAGCTAATACAGCATGCATCTCTTGGTTCCGCCCAGAGAGCCCAATATCCTCTATAATGACTCTAATCAAAGACCATGCCTATGCTGTAAATCATACCATGAACGCCCCTAACTCGTTTAAGAGGTGACCCAAAACCTTCTTTTTCTTTTCAGAACCCTACGTTACATGGATGCTGCACCCGGGGTTTCTGGCCACCCGGACACACAACAACATCAAGATCCGAAGGTCCTGAGGTCCTGCAAGGGATTGGTTTATAACTTCACCTATGCAGGAGCTCAAAGGACCACATCAACATACCGATCTCGCAGTGAAGGTGTTGTCGGATCCCCCGCTAATACAGGCCTCTATGCCACTCCAAGCATACCGTGAGTATATAGTCGTAATCGTGAGGGCCAAAAGGAAACAAACTGGACTGGAACTTTGAAGTCCAACCGGTATAACAGTGACACAGCTGTACCTTTAGAGCCGTGGTGTTTGCCAAGATTTCAGGGAAGATGCCGTCTCTAAGGGATTTTGGAGTCTCTTCGTACCCCGTACAACCTCGTAAGGCCCGCAAACGGCCATGTTTGAACCCTTTGCCACAAGCCCGAAAGACTAGCCCCTAAAACCCTAAACCCCAAAACCCCAAACCCTCACTCATAGATCCCGAAGAGTCTAAGCCCCATATCCAAAAAAACTCTAAACCCTCAACCCTTCAACTCGAAACCCTAGCCTCTAACAAAAAAAACCCTAAGCCCCACAATAAGCCCTAAACCCTAAACCCCTAAACCCTTAAACCCCGAAACCCTCAACCCTAAACCCCTAAACCCTAAACCTTAAATCCTAAACCCTAAACCCCGAAACCCTAAACCCCAGCCCAGGCAACCGTTTCGAGCTTTACTTCGCCTCCCCCGAGCTGAAGTTGGGTCCTCTGAACCACAGCTCCGGCTTTTTATGGTTTAGGGTTTAGGATGTAGGGGCTTAGGGTTTAGGGGTTTATAGGGCTTAAGGGTTTAGGGTTTAGGGGTTTGGGGTTTAGGCTTTAGGATGTAGGGTTTAGGGAATTTTAGGGTTCCTACAGTTTCAGGTATAGGGATAGGGTCTCGTGAGGTTTTCCATAAGCGCTGGAGCCCACACTAGCGCTGTTTCCCCTACTGTTTTCGGTCGTTTTCCTGCGGTTTAGGGTTTAGGGTTTAGGGTTTATGTGGGGTTTAGGGTTTAGGGTTTATGTAGGGTTTAGGGTTTAGGGTTTAGCTTTCCGGGTCAGGCTTTTGGTTCGGGTGTACCGTTGGGTTAAATTCGGGGCTTAGGCATGCCCAGACCTTCCAGTATCCCTTATTATTTTAGGAATATATACCTTATAAATCATATTAGGGCATTAGGGATCCTACCTTCTTTTTGGTATCTTCCTTAATTAAGGGATTTTGGCTCCTCTGCAATACCTGTTCCTGCATGCCTCAACCGCCTAGACCCGAAAGCTTTCAGAGGGGAACCCCCCCTCACAGCCGATGCAGTTGAGCTTGAGAAACGGTGACTCAGGGTACTGTTAGACCGTAGTGACGCCGTAAACCCTAAACCCTAAACCCTAAACTTAAACCCTAAACCCCATAAACGCTAAACTTAAATCCTAAACCCTATGAACCCCAAACTTAACCCTAAACCCTAAACCCTAAATTTAAGCCCTAAACCCTAAACCTTAAACTTAAGCCCTAAGCCCTAAACCCTACATACTTAAACCCTAAACCCCAAACCGTGAAACTTCAGCATGAAGCTCTCGAGGGCCTGACTCTAAACTCTGGCGGCCTGAGTCTGTAGGTTACGCTACCAATCGAATGGGGAAATTGGGTCTAGGGTTTAGGGGTTAATCAGGTTGGGGTTTAGGGGTTAATGGGGTTAATGGGGTTAATGAGGTTAGAGTTTAGGGTTTGGGGTTTAGGGTTTGTGGGTTAAGGGGTGAGGGTTTAGGGCTTGAGGTTTAGGGTTTAGGGTTTAGGGTTACCGATTGCCTGATGATCTCTTTTGCTGTGCTGTCTGTAGTTTCCATTATAGACTTCATGAATCCTGCAAACCCGCTTTCTGCCACTTTGCACATTCCGAGTTGTTGAGGTTGACATTGCCTTTGGTTTGTCTTCGATCTTGGGCGTGTTCTTCACGAAAACTAAACGTGACCCAACCGCCGTTCCATACCTGCAGCCACAAGCAAGGCCCCAAAGAGCCCAAAACAAAGTTAAAGCCCAAACCGAATGAAATGCTGAGTTGAGGGTTACAGCCTCACTGGAGATTACACTCGCCGCGGCCACGCAGCCTGTTTCTGTTTATCACTCCGCCCGAGCCTGGTTTTCCCTCACTGCGGGCCCACACATCAAGGCAGGACACATGGTCAGTCAGTAGGGGTCTGGTGGTTTCTTCATGCCTGATCGTGTAATTGTAATTGCAAGCTTGCTCGTTCGGGCATTTTGGGTCGTGGATTGTTGCGGTGGTTCAGGGGTTCTTGTGTGATGAATGTTGCAGATGAGTCACCCCTAATTCTCGTTTCCTCAGCATCTAATCCCTGAGCCCTATGTCCTAAACCCATACATACGAGATCCCTAACCCTAAATGCTGAACTCTACGCAAAGCCTAAACCCCAAACCCTATCCGAAGTGAACGCTGCTTCGGGACGTTTGAAGCTCGTCTTCGATGTGACCGTTTCTGAAAATGTCGGGATTCTTCCTGGGTCAGAGATGGATAGGTTTTTCGAAGAGGGGATCTCCGCTTTAGGGTTTCTGCGGCTTTCGGGTCTTTTACTTGCTGTGGCTCACAGCAAGTTAAGAATCGTAGTACACCACGGGAACAACCCGGGGGGGGGGAGGTTGGCGGGTTGGAGGTTGGCGGGTTCGATTTGTTTATGTCATGTTGGCCGCAGGTGTGTATCGATGCGCAGGTCTGTTTCCACACTGAATACAGAAGTAAACGGATAGAGAATTCTGAATCAGCTACACAGATTATAGACTCCTTTTAAAGACCGCCTATGGTCCTCTTAAAAACCCCTCCTACAACCAGTAACCCTCCAACAAAACTCGAAGCCAACATGACAAGCCGGCGACCCTCGACCCTAAACTGCCCTAAAACCCTAAACCCTTGTCGGGTTTAGGGTTTAGGGTCTAATAGGGTTTAAGGTTTAGGGTCCCTAAACCCTAAACCCTTATATATCAGGTTTAGCGTTTAGGGTCCCTAAAGCCTAAACTGCCCTAGACAGGTTTCAGCAATGGACTCACGCGGATTCAGCACCAGCACAGGCCTGACCGCTGTTTTCCGTCTGCTCCTTGAGGTCTCCAACAGACACCGGTTTTTGAATTAAGGGGTTTAGGGTTTAGGGTGTAGGGTTTAGGGTTTAGGTTTTTGAAGAAACCCTAGAAAACCCTAAACCCCTAGCTTAGGATTGTAGAGTTTAGTAGTTGCCGGTTTTTGAAGGAACCAAAAACACCCTAAACCCCTAGCTTAGGATTATAGGGTTTAGTAGCTTTAGGCGATGTAGACTTTGGGCATCGCGGTCTAGGGTTGTTAGGGCTTATGGTTTGTGGGTGCTTTCGGGTTTCTACGGTTGAAGTCGACTTGCAAGGTGGCGAGAAAAAGCCGCTGCAAGGAGGGTTGCATCAACAGCTTGGCATAACACGTTAATGACCAGGTTTAGGGCTTGGGGCTTAGGGGGATTAGGGGACCTTCATATTCATTGATAGGTGTCACTAAGTCACGATCGAAACTGTAGTACAAAGGGTGTATCATCTTGCGACTCAATCTGCGGCAGTACGATAACCACAGCAGTTATCAGCCCTCGTGGGCCATATCATCAACGACTAATTATTAATTATTAATATAGGGATCTAAATAATTACCAATTGTATTTTGGGGGGTTCCTTATTATAACTATAATATAAAATACCGCAAAACCCTTTTCTAATTACTTAGGCCCCTACACGAACTCAGCTTCCGGTGATGGACCCGGATGCCTAGCTTTAGGGTTCGAGGAGCAACGAGACCAGCGCAATCAACCGAACTCATGCAGTGCAAAGTACCCTGCGATTATGAATACAGTTACAACCCAAAGTAAATGGATGCAAAAGAACGCATCAAAACCCTATCATTTTTTGTTTAAGGGTCAAAACCTACTAGTTTGAAGGGTTTCGAGTTACAGGTCCTGCAATTCAGGGTCGAGTCGAGAGAGTCTAGGTGCGTGCTCTCATGGGCTTCGTTTCTGGCAATGGCCCGTGCATCCGGCAGCAGCGTATTTAGAGTTTAGGGTTTAGTGTCTATAGGGTGTTAGGGGTGCGCTCGTGCGAAGGAACCTCCCGCAAGCTGCCAGATAGGAGTTTCGCGAGATCAGGGAGGAAAGCTGGGATCCTTAATACAAGGACCCCTCGACCAGCTACTTTTCGTCTCTGTCGACGAAGACACCCCCAAACTCTAATTACAGTAAGCCCCCTTAAACCCCAAAGCAACTCAACCTACACCCCTAAGCCCGTGTGCACCCGTAGAACTCCAAACCCAAAAACCCTAGACCGCACAAACCCTAATCCCTTCAACCCCGCAATCCGAAACCAGATCTCCTGAACACCTACAAGTTAATATTCGTCAGAAAAAACAGTAATAATACAGTAATGGTCTTAATTTCTTAATGTCTTAGTTAGAATATTAGTAACAACAAAACCACAGTAATGGCTAAACCCTAAACCCTAGACCCTATGTTGGGGCCCCAAAAGGCGCTGCGCTGATTGCAGCCCGGCTGCTGCTGGAAGCTTCGGCTCCGGAGGCTTTCGTGACACCGCAGGCGCCGGGATAGGGATTCAACAAGGGCTCCTGGAAGGATTCCGTTTATGGGGTCCCTAAACCCTAAACCCCTGAACCGTGGCAAACCCTAAACCTCATAAGGGATACTATAATAAGGGTTGAGGGTTTAGTTTAAGGATTCCAAACCCAGAGGGTCCATAGATACTACCAGGAATGGACTTAGGCCAAAAGACAAGGTTTTGGGGACCTAATTCCACAATAGTAGAATATAGGAAGCTGCGATAACCTATTTTTTGTAGGTTCTGAGTAGTTTTTTCGAACATGGGTCTCTAGCGACCCTATGAATTTGTAGGTTTTGGTAGGTTAAGACAAGGCTTCATCCACCTGCGCCAGATGCCACAGGCGACGCCCCAGCCGGTGCTGGACAAGAACACGCCCAAGGCTGTTTCAGGCCGTTCATTGCGCGGCAGCCAGGTGCATCGTCAGGAAGCTTTTCACAATTGAATGGGTGGCACATGGAACTATCAACAAACCGTAGATCACAGCATGAATATCGATTCGAGAGCTGGTAACTCGTTTGACCATTTATGCAGTGGTTGTCGCGCAGGCTGATTTTTAAAGTGGTTCGGCCTACCTGAATCGCTGCTCTTGTTGCATCTTATGTCAGTCTCCCATATCCGAGGGTTTGTGCATGTATGCATGTACGTACTTGTGTACATGTGACTATGTATATATATATACACACACATAGAGAGAGAGAGAGACAGAGAGAGACATATTGTATGTGTATAGTATATATGTACATACATATGGAGTCCGTACGCACAGACAGTACGTATGCACTCGTGTCTGGGCATGCCTTAACGACGTATGTATGCTATAGACTCAGCCCCCTGCAGACATGTGAGTATATGCCAAAATGTGCACTTGGGCGTGCAGGCATGCATGTAGGTGTGACAACACAACTGACAAGAATCGCGCCCATTCATGCTGCATAAATACTTATTGTGCACTTAGGTTCGCCCAAATGCATAACTTGCATAAACACACGTACCACGTGCGGTGTGGTATGGTATGGTATGGTATAGCATTGCATGGCATGCTATCCATGTGCAGGGAACAGTATGATACATGCCGGCATACTATGCTGTCAATATACAAGGAATGGTCTGACACATTCCGGCATACAATGGCAGCTATGTAAATCCCATAACTCTAAACCCAGTTAAGACCCTAAACTGTTGCAGACTCAGAGCCACCATCTCTCGCAAAGCCCAGCTTCAGGCGGAGCCTTAAACCCTGAGCCCCTAAACACTCAAGCCCTATACACCCGACACCCTAAGGTTTCTAAAGCCCTACACCCGAAACCCTTAAACCCTAGACTCTACTTCACCCCCTCTAAACTCCTAAACCCTAAGCCCCTAAACCCTAAACCCTAAACCCCCAAACCCTAAACCCCTAAACCCCCTAAACCCAATAAACTCAAAACCCCAGGAGCCTTCCTCCGCTGGTGCCTCCGCCTCCCTGGCCGCCGTCGGCCTCGGGGCCGCGGCCCTCGGTGCCCGGGCGCTGATGCGACCTGCAGCAGCCAAGGCAGCCTTGAAACGAGAGGGTTTATAGGGTTTGGGGTTTTGGGGTTTAGGGTTTAGGGTATAGGGTTTAGGGTTTGGGGTTTGGGGTTTGGGGTTTTGGGGTTTAGGGAGATCTGAATCCAAAGCCCGTTAATACCATGATTATTCATCGATGGCAGTTTTGCTCCGATTCTTTGCACTCTTCCGGTTTTCGCTGATGCATGAAACGTTCGCCTTGGCTCAGCGCCCGCATGCTCAGTCAGCCAAGCCAAAGCTGTCTATTGCCGCGTAATTGTATGTTTGTTGTCTGATCGAAGAAGGGTACTCTACATTGCATGTACATGACAGCCGGAACAGGCTCACGGCCCATGGCCCGTAGCCATGCATCACAATGCAGGGCATGATGTACCAACCAGCAGGATCATTGCAGTCGCTGTTCTATATATGCAACTTGGTGTGGCATCGCCTGCCTTTCCCGGACTCGCACACTTGATACCCACAACCTTCTTGCACCCTCAGCGACGGCATTCTTCCTTTCCGCGAGTTCAACAGGCAAAAGGAAGCAGCAGGCATTTTGCCGTGCTTTCCTGTTGCCGTGGTGTCCAATGTGGCTGTTTCCGGCAGCTGCAGCAAGGCTTCCGGCGTAGCATATGAACACCATGCGATTTTCGACCGCGCGAGGGACGAATTGTGACTTCGGATGTCAGCAAGATTGATCAGACGCGTGTGAGGCGGACGCCGAGAAGCAGGTTTCAAGCAAACTGGACCACAAGGCCGCGGTTGGTCAGACTACCTTCGACCGCAGAAGAGGGGCGTGAGATCGATCAGCAAGCTCGGCTCATGGTAGATGGCCGGGAGGTAGGAATACAGCGCGTTGAGAAACTGCGAGCGCTTTGTGCGTCAATGTTGGGATCCTGAGCCGAGCTTCCCCTGCACAGTGATCAAGTCAGAAGCGCAGTGGCATCGGTTGGTGGGAGCGCGACGATTGGTGGTGTTGGTGAAGGGGAGATCTTCCAAATGCTAGACCTCCTGAACAAGCTACGTACCCGACATGCCCTACATGCTGGATCCTTTGAATGTCGCACTCCTGGTTCAGCCCCACCTTCCTCACTCTTAGATTAACTCTTATACACTTATGAACCCCAGGCTTAAACCTCAACTGCTCCTGAGCTTCCCAGAGCCTTGAACTAACATCAAAACCCCGGAACCTATCCCGGCGTCACCTGAGCGTATGTTGTCAAGTACATTGGATTTTTTCCAACAAGCTATGAACCCAAAATAGATCAACCCCAAACGCTTGAAATGCGACGAAAACCCTTTAGACTCCTACCTATAGTCTCCATTGTAGTTCCTTTTTTTGGTTTAACCAATTTTATATTAGGGATCCCATGAGGTAACCCCAAAAAGGAACTAGAATGGAGGCTATAGGTAGACCCTAAACCCGCCTAAGCCCCGAACCCCACAGAGGAGTGGCCTAGTGCCAGGCCCGAAGCGCCCGCTTAGCCAGGGAATTGAAGGTGGCTCGGGACTATGGCGGAGTTTAACGTGCAGGGTTTTACTGTTTAGACTTGAGGTGTTGCGAGTTTAGGGCTTCAGGCTTGTATGCTTTAGGTGTTGAAGGTTTAGGGTTTAAGTTATAGGGTCAAACGAGCGTTGGGGTGACATAAGGGGATTGGGCTCAGGATTTGAAGTTTAGTGTCTGGGGCCAGGGAGTTAAGTTTAGGGCCGTTTAGGATTTGAGGGTCTCGCACTTGGTGTAGGGTTTCCAGGGGGGATCAACGCAACGGCTCAATCAATATGTAGGGGCCGTAGTGATTTCAACAATACGGTTTTTCGGCACACCAAAGCGTCGCAGTATAAGAATGTAAAGGAACTGTGAGGCACATAGCCCTTATAACACTTCAGTCCGTGAAACTAAAGCTGAAACCTACTTCCCGGCACAACCAGCCCCCTTTGACTGATCCAGACGCTTACCCGTCGTCTTGATGTAGTGCCTTTTGTTGTGTTTTTTCGCTTTCGGACGAGGCAGTCCAGAACATGAGCTACATTGGCGATGATAGGCAAAAGCGACTTGCCCAAGGTCTTCCGCCGGCAGCAAGCCGTGAAGGTGCGAGTTGGTTCGAGCTTAAGGAGCATATGACAAGTGAGGAGGTCGGGCTTTCTGGCCTCAATGGCTCCATAGCTGCAGGATCTTGTGCTCCCACTTGTAGCCGCTGTCCTGCTTGCTGCCTAGTGTTAGGAAGAGTTTTCTTCTCATGTTGTCTCTATGTCTCTCCAGTCCCAGTCAATCTGTATTTCTATCTAATTTTCACTCGCAAGCCCTCTCTCTCTCTTTGTCGCTCGCCCCCCCCCCCCCTCTCTCTCTTTCATCGCTGGGTCTGCCTGCACGTGTTCCATGACTCCCCGCAGGAGAAGACGGTCGTAGTTGCCAAGCTGGATGACGTGGAAGAGGCAGAGGAGATCCGCAGGTGACGCAGCCAGCTCCATCTGCTATTTAGGGTTTAGGGTTCAGGGGTTTAGGGTTTAGGGCCTAGGGTTTAGGGTTTAGGGATTAGGGATCAGATTAGAACTGAAAGGGTTTTTTTAGGGGCTTGCAGGGTTTATAGGGCTTGTCTAGTTTAGGCTTATTCGGGTTTAGGGCTTTGGGGTTTCGGGTTTATAAGATAACATGGTATCTTCGAAGGCAATAATATGTACCACATGCCACATGCATGCTTGGACTGCTCGATGCGAGTCTCACAAGCTTAAGGGTCTTATGCAGTTTGTTCGCGATGGTTAGGGGTAGCCGGGTTTCCATTCACCCATGGACAAGTCCTGAAATTGTGCAGGGCTTCTTACTACGAGTTCTATAAAGTGCATAGGCTCTCTGGGTAGCTCCTCTGTGTAGCAGTTCTTTGTTTTCCTGCTCAGAGCGAGGAACTCAGCACGTCGAAAGTCATTTTCTAAACCCTACACACAAACATAATAGTCCAACAGTATCCTTGTCACTGCTTGTGTGGAAGACTTTGCTTGAACGTCTCCTACAAGACGTGACTAAGGGTCGTGAGTGACTGTAGCTCTGAGTGCAAGTACCGTTTCTGAGGGGGTTTTTGTTCAAGCGGGTCCATATGCACTACTATCATGGAAATAGTAGTCTCAAAAGCCATATTGGGAAGTCTTGCGTCTTTCGGGACCTAATTCCACACTGGCAGTATGTATGAACCCTCTGTTGTGAGCCAAAGCTGGAAGGAGACGCCGGGAAAGGGCCGACATAACTTTGACACGAAAACCTCACACCCTAAGCCCTACGAGCCCTTACCCACTGCCCGCATCTCGGTATGTCAATTCACCGTTGAACTCCCTCAAGTCTGTCTTGCAGAATGAGTTGTAGCGCATGTTCTGCATAACCTGTTTTCGTGGCTGTTAGGATTCATCAAAAAGAAAGCAAAACAACCCCCAAAAAGTGCATTTGAGGGTCTATGTATCTGTTCAATGTAAGCAAACCATGGACACCCCCATAGCCGCACCTGAAGCACCAGCAAGCCATTTTTCCGCAGACCCTGAACAGCAGCAGATCGCAAAGCCCCAAGCCGCATACCTGAATATCCGTAGGTGTATGATGCTCCGCTGTGTCAGTACTTAGCAAAACCCCTGAACCTATCTGGCGATTGTTGCAGAGGCTGCAGCTGGAAGCCGCAAAGTTGCGGGAGGATGTGCTGGAGCTGGAGGCTCTCTATCCCAAAGGGCCCAAGTAAGAGTTTAGGGGTTAGGGTTTAGGGCAGTATNNGGGGGGGGGGGGGCAAGTATCTACTAAGAGCCGTACAGTAGATACTTTTGATGAAGCCCAAATATCTACGAGGAGCCTAGTGATACTTGGAGCTTTTGGGTTGCTCTTTTGGATTGTTGCAGCGGTTCTGACTGCGACCGATACTCACCGTACTAGTCTGCATGCTTCCGTTCATGTGGGTCGCAGTGTGCTGGGAACTGAATCAAAGGCATGCCCTGAACCCAACACGCAACTTCATTGGCGCATCGACAGGCCGTTCAGCAGGAGGAGGAGAGGCAAGCATGTCCGGGGATGGCGGGAGCTGTCTCGGGGTTTCGAGTCCATCATCGGGGTTATAGGGCTTTGGGATGCAGGGCATAGCCTCGCGATTGCAAGCTTCATTCCGCGATGCGTCTGCATTGCCTGGTATTTGGCCGGATGTGTTTGCTCATAAAAACGCCGGTACCTGCAAGTGGCGATGATGCGGAGGAGGATGACGATGATGTGACGACGGTGATGATGATGGTCTGCACTGCGATTGGGGCAACATGGTGATAATGATGTTGATGATGAAGATGATGATGATGATGATGATGATGAGGATGAGGATGGGCTTGCTACACAGGCTTCCGAAGTCTTGATACTCTGGCATGGCTTCCATTCTGTGTCGCAGGGAGGAAATACCCCTTGGTCCCCCAGTCTGCTTCCCGAAGGCTCCATGCACCTACATAGTATATACTTAGGACTCAAATGAGTTGCTTACTTAGGTACGTTAAGGCCTAAGAATGCACCAACCCCGAAATCCAAAAAGCCTAAACCCCAAACCCTAAATCCTAACGCAAACCCTAAAAGCTGCATGGAAACGTCGGGGGGCCGCTGGCAACTTTCTTCAACGGATGGCTCGGCACGGTATGTCCTTTTCCGAGATCCCTATGTAGACGAAAACAACTAGGGTGCAGGGCCTAGGACTTCGGGTTAGGGCTTGAGGTCAGGGACTTAAGGTTTATGGTTTAGGGGGTTAGGGTTTAGGGCTTAAGACTTAGGGTTCAGGACTTAGGATTTGATATGACTTTGGAGGTAAAGTATCTACTTAGGAACCTCTCCGTGATCCTTGGAGGCTGATAAGATCGTATAGGATGTATGGGTTTAGGGTTTAAGGGCTTAAGGGTTCAGGGTCAAGGCTTTAGGGTTTAAGGGCTTAGGATCTACCTTAGGGGACATGTGACACATGCTAGATGCCGATGTCCGGTACCTAAGCATGGCACTGTCGATATCTTTAGATGATGGGTCGCTTGGTGAAGCCGCCTTCTCTGAAAACCCAACTCTAGACTCTAGCCTCTCGAACCGATGACCGGGAACTCTCTCCCCTTACTGAATCCTCCAGCCATTTGAGAGCTAAAAAGCTGTAGATAGATACAAAAGCACACACACATATATATATGTACATACGTACATGTGTATATATATATACACA
>CAJNJA010008087.1:0-42251 GCA_905231915.1 Symbiodinium necroappetens
GGGGGGGAGGTCGCCATCTTTTGTCTGACAGTCGCGCTGCGAGTTCCTGGCCTACTAGCTCTGGCTGGCACTTCGGCAAGCTTCCGCATGGCTCAGGCTCGTCAGCGTGCTCCTTAGACCGCAAGAGGCGCCTCAAGGGCAATGCCAGCTAACGAAGATGAAGATCAAACAAGGCACCAGGCTTCTGCCTTAGGAGTCGGCAGTTGGCTGCGAGCTTCAGTGCAGCTTAGCTAACCTTTCTAGGCTCTGTGCTGCGGAGTGGTCGACGGACTGGCATCCAGCGATCTTAACCTAACAACTTCCAAGACAATGCAGCTCACTTGAAACGGCCTAGCCCAAGCCACTGCAAAACCAAACAGTCTCGGACATACTCACGTTTCCTGCTTCAGAAGCTGGCGACATGTTGACTCTGATCATCTAAAAAGCTTCTCTTCTGACATATCTTCATTGCTCTTCATAGTCATTGAAAAGGCCTCGGCAAAACTGAACAAGCGATGCTTGGTTGTTATTAGAGTTATTAGACTCTCACACTCGGCACGGCCAGGAAAGGAATCGTGTCCCGAGTCTCAACAACGACAATGCACAGAGCTCAGGAATCAGGTACAGGGCAAGAAAAAAGTCCACTGCGCTATTTCCTGCCTTGCTTAACACAGCTCCACCTCGGATACTCGAGGTCAGATGGAAAAACTAACCAAGGAAAATACACCAAGCTCCGCCACAACCTGTTCCAACCCTTCTTGTGGAAGCAGCCCTGTATAGCCAGAGAAGCGATTTAGCTGCGCTGACGACTGGTGGAGGGAGGTTGACAACCCCCCTGCCGCCAGCCGGCTGGCTTCCTGTCGCTTTCCAAGCGAATCTCGGTATCACTCAGCGGCCACTAGAAAGCGAGAACCTGAAGTGCTCCTCCATCGGCACGATGCGCTGCGGTTTCGTAGGTCTTGGGCGGAAAATATAGGTAGTCAGCTTCGTCATCGCTGAGAATCTCCTCGCAGCTGAGCCTTCATGAACCTTGTATAAATCGTCGCCAGCCCGGTCGAGCTTGAATCGGCATTTGTGGAACCCTCCTTGACATGGTTTGTGCTATTGCTGCTATTGCTTGCTCAATCCGACATTTCATGAGGCTGCTTGAGGCAACATCTCCAAACTGACTTCGAACCTCGCTCGTTTATGTGTGGGTGGCATTGCCCTGGCAAGAGTAGCCTTGTCATACGTTCACCGCAGACTGAAGTTGACATGCTTCTTCGATGAAAGAGCCTCTTGCATTCATTGGTGTGTTCTGGGGCAGTTGCTCTACAGCCCTAACTCCCAGCAAATCTCCGTCGCCCGGATGTCGGCTGCAGATATCCTTGTGGATGCTTGGTCTTTGAAGTTCGGCTTGCCTTCTGAAAGCCCTGCTGGCAGCTGTGACTGCCCCGTGTGCGCGCATCTAGAGTCATGCTTCCCTAGCATGCGCTCGCGCTCCGCTCCTCAGACGAGCTGGAATCAGAATCTTGCCAGCGCTGGAAGCAGCAGCACCACCTTTCGGTCAGCAGAAACGGCAAGAAGCCAAATGCAGCACTCTCTGCCTGGTCATGACAGGCTGCAGGACTGTTGTCAGGCCATCGCACAGTGGTGAATTTCGCCCCTTGGGCCCTAGTGATAGTGTCTCCCAAAGGCTTGCTAAACGTCAGCATGCCTTCGCTGTACAATGCAGGACATGAACCTAACTCATCACTGCGACTTGGGCAAGCTACGCGGCGGATGGAAGGTGGCCCAAGGCAGCGAGTGTAGCTGCACCGTGAAGGGATGCAGGCTTTCAAACGTGGCACTGTGACTCCGAAGCCAAATCGTTTCATGAAGCTGGAGGACGAGCCTCCTCCTGCAAAGCTTTCGAACTGATTGAATGCGCAGACAACTCTCCTCGTCTGACAGTGACTCCTCCTCGAGTGGTCCCGGCGCTCTTCGGTAACTGAAAAGGAAGCGGGCTGAGTTCGCCATCCTCCTCCTCTTCATCATCATCATCGTCCCTGGGGATTGCCGCACAGAGACAGGGCACTGCAGACCGGGAAAGGCAAGGCGCCGACCAGACGGAGTGCAGCTGCATGTCTTCACTGGCTCCCTCGTTGCTGTCTTGTGTACCCTGCGTGTCCAGCGTGTCCTGGCTGTTCTCCTGCGGAAGTTCCTGGCTGTCCTCTCCCTCCGGAAAGCTCTCAGCTTGGAACTGCAGCCTTGGCCGAAAGATTCAACACAGTAGATGTTTGTTCTCGACCAATGCGTCAGAAACCGCCGAGGCATGGACATTGCATGTGTCAGGCGGCGCTGGGCCGTGCTGACTGCTTTGTGCATCTTGCTGATGTTTTCGATCTAGGGACGAGGAGAACCCTAGAGTCGCGAGAAAGGCACGACAAGACCTGAGCCTGCTGCGATTTTGATTGATTTTTCGCTGACCACCTGCCAGCTTGCCGGCAGCTACTGCGGGCCATCCAACTGGAGCGGAATCGGGACTGTCGCGCCGTCTTTCGCCACTGGCCAATTTCTTTCCCCTGTTCTTCTGCCAACTGGGCGACACAAGAGGCCAAGCACTGTGCCTGCACTGCCCGAGGGGAATTTTCTGCTCAGGGTCCTTGCACTTTTCGCTTGAACCCGCATGGAGATGATCCGCCGCCTGCGACTCCCAAACAAAACAAAAAGCACCCAGTGGGCCAGACGGGCCAGGGCAAGGGGGCGCGGCTGGGCATCCTGCCAGAGGCGCTGGTAGGCCTTGCCACACGCGCTTGGAAAAGGCATGCCAAAAGAAGCAAAACAAAAAAAGGAAGACGACTCTGAGCCACGGACGGACCGCTTCTTTTTCTTCTTTTTCACTGGAGTCCTTAGTGGCACCAAAGACTCGGAGCACTTGTTTAAACACAGTCTCAACAAAAAACAAGCAGGTGGCAGCTTGATTTTTTCCTGGACTTCGCGTATCGCCTGCTCTCCTGTTAACAGCGCGCAGCTGTCGTCACCACCAGCTCCATATTGTGTCGATCACTCCTCCAACTTCCTGGAGCTTTTCTGTCAGGACCTGGACCTCCGTGCGAACGGCGCGGAGTCTCAGCCTTGCTACGACTCCTGCGGCAGGCGATTGCACCTGCTGGTTCAACTCTGTGATCTTATTCTCCAAATCGATCTTCTCCTCAGAACATAGCAAGATGGCATGTAGTGAATGTAGTGTGTCAAGCTCCCCGTATACCTGTTTCCCAGCAGGCCATGCACAGCGATGAGGAATCGAACCATATCACGCAGCTGAGAAGCGTCTTCCAGCGCCGTGCACTTGTCCTTCCACCCACCGTCACGTGCAGCAGGAGCCACGATTTTGTCTTTCTCTTTCTCGACCGTCACGACTCGCGTCACTGTCTGCACTTCCGGGCCTCAGAATCAAAGCAAGCACAGCCTTTCCAAAGCCAGCAAGTCCCTGTGTCGCCGGCTTTCCTTGGATGGACTTACCTTGGAGGCCTTGGAGCTTGGAGGCCCTATTGTGTCAGTGTAGCCCAGGGCCTTCCAGGGCCCATGATGTCCACACCCCCGCCTTCGCTTCAGTTCTCTCTGCAAGCGCAGCCTTGCAGAGGAACACATGAAGACATGCGCCGCATGTTTCCTCGGCTGGCCTGCGCTTGCTGGGCCTGCACAACAGGAATCCAAGCCCCGCAAAGCTGTCCATCTAATTCCAGCCATTTTTTCTCGACGCAGGTCGTGTGCACACACGGTAGCCGCGTCCATCGCGTGACGCGTAACGGGGCTGCCTGCGCCGGGAAGTCTGAGGCATGCAGACCGAAACATAAAACAGTCGGACTGCTGCAGAGATCCTGATGAGTCTTGGACTGGAGTCTTTTGGCTTGCTGCCGGTCGCTCACGATCCTTTCCACTTGATGGCAAGGAATAAACGCTGAACATGTGCCCCGTGAATCTGATAGTCGATCAAGCCCAGATCGACATTGGCAGATTCAGAGGACAAGAGCTATCGCTTAACACTACATGATTGCCAGCGGGCACTGTTGGCCTCTGCAACTCCGAAACATAACCAAAACCTGTTGGTCTTTCTTGTCATGGGCGTATAGCCTTATACGAGAGATGCAAGCTGCTGGCATGGCACCGTTGCAGATCTGCATGGCTCGCGGCAGTTGTCTCGCTCGGCTAAATCTGTGGCTGCACCGCGTGCCAAGCAATCCGAAAAAGGCCCACGACACTCCTCCCTTAGGAGAACAACTTCCCATGTTCTGGGTCTGGCTGAATGGTTTCCACCACATCACTCCACATCACTCGTCCAGTCCAGATGCCTGAATAGGAAACCATCGTTTGTATACATGGGGACCTATGGGCCCGTGCCTGCCTTCTGTTTGAAATGGTATGACCTGGCGGACACAAATGACGGCTTCCATCGGGCATCAGTCGCTTCGACATAGAATTTGTGAAACAGCTTGGCCATGACTGACACTCAGCGACTTAGCTGTCACTGCAGCTGGAGAACCTCGCCACTGCTAGTTAATCTGACACGATGCTTTGCCTCACCTAGGCCTGGGCAATTTCCGAATAAGCTGGTTCTCACCCGCTGGGCTGCGCACGGATGTTCCGCACACTTGCTGAGTAAGTGAGATGGTGAGACAGGTCACAAACTGTCACAAACTCTAGCGGCCCCTCGACTCATACCACAAGTCATTTAAGATCCCTGCAATGCAAGGAGCACGTAGAACTATGAAACGACTACAACGTCCGTTAATTGGATCAATGACCTGGGGTTCCGATTCGAGAGGCGGCAGGCCATTAGCCCTTCCTTTGATGTTTTCCGCTTCTCCGCTCAACAGCAAAGCTGTCGCAAGTCCCGCTCGCCTCAGAACTCGGGTTGAAATAAAGAGCACTCTTGCAATGCCACAAGTTGGGCAACCATGCCAGCGCCATGCGATTGCAGCCGGCTCTACTTGAATGCCAAGGTGCGACTACTGCGAGTGCGTATGGTGGGCCTCGGGCAGAGCTGCGTGCGTATGCAACATGCCACAGGAACAACCCTCGAGTACTGTCGAACAGCAAGCAAGCTGCACCGGTGGTTGGCGGCCGCATGCGAGGATCTGAGCATTGGTCGCATCCGTCTCTCTTTCTACGCAGCGCCGTGCTCCATCTACATCCAAGCACTGACACAGCAATGCGGGCTGCTGCAACACCGCCTGCATGATGGGATGAGCCTCTGCGCACCGATGGCATCGAGGAGAGGTACTCATCCTGACATGCTTCCAGTGGCCGTCAACGTGAGGAACGCCGCCAACACCAATCAATACGATCTGAATTGACTCAAGGTGCAACCTTGACTCCCAGTTAAAACAAGGAACTTCTAAGTGGAAGGTCAATCCTTTTCAAGCCGAGTTGCTGCAATCTGACGGACTGTGTCCCGCAGCAAGTCATGGAGCTCCTCTTTGTTGCTCGCGTCGCCAAGCGCCACACGATCCTGATCAATAGCTCTGGGAAAGCTCCAGTTCCAATAGCAAGACTTGTCTGCAGCACGGGTGCCTTTGAACCCCGGTATCGCCTGCAAGGAGTTTTGATTCGGAGGCAGTTTGATTTGAATTCACCTGCTCCTAGAACGTACCTGGTGCTCTCAATCATCCACTGCAAACATCGCTCCAACTTGAAGACGACACGTCTGAGAGCATTGCTGAGTGCTGGAAATCCCAGGCGAAACGACACCACCACTGGAGGCAGCCATGCTGTTGGACCTGTCCGCTGGCCAACAAACTCCGGGTGTGCAAAAGCACCGTGGCAAGAGAGACTCGTGTGATTGTACCGATCTGGCCGATGCTTGGGACCGGGCTTCCGAAGCAGCGAGTTTTGCTCGGCGTGCACCTGCATCTCGGGGGGGCTGCTTAAAGCTGCTACTGCTACAAGTAAAGAAGCGTCTGCATCCAGCAATGCGGATGTAGCATGCGGGTCATATTGCGCAGGCCGTGCAGAGTGACGTGGGCGATGGCAGTTGCTGCTGACCTGCCTTGCTTTGTCTTTCCAAAGCCCAGTCAATGTCCAGCTTCTCCTGTCAAAGGGTACGACATGATGACGAAAGACGGGGGAAGGCCTGGGGAGTCTAAAAACTGCATTCAAGAAGGAAAAACCAAAACCAGAAAGTTGCCACGCTTTCAGCACGTGTACACCCTGTTGGAGACCCCTATACAGGCCCAAGTCGGATCAACATGCACAGCTACGACGGCTCCTCGAATTCTTGGCGGGAGACCTGGCCGGTGTTGTCAGCGTCCATTTCTGCCCACAGGATCATCCTGTCGGCTTCGTTGACCTTAGACTTCTTTCGGCTTTGCACTGCTTCAATTTAGGCCAGGACCGAGATCCCGGCACCAAGATACTTCAACACCCACTCGAAGGACTTGGCCTTTAAGATTGGCTCCTCCCCAGGCATCCTCAGACCATCGTTTTTTGTTGCGACGTGGAGCGTGAAACTCAATGATCGAGCCCAGTCACACATCAGGGCCGTTGCCCTGATCACAGAACCACTCGAAGGCTTCCTCTGTGCTGCAGACTTTCACTTTCCTCGGCATATCCAGGCTTTGGTTTCAGTCCAAGGGCACCGTCGAGTCACGGCAAACAGGAGTCCCAACAAAAGCGGCCAAAAGACTTGAGCAGTCGTTCCGCAACGTGTTGCCACGATGTTGACGGCCTCAATGCGTTCAACACAACTGCGATGTTGGAGTTGGCAAGTGTAGTGTAGCAGCAGCTAATGGATTGACAAATGCCATCTGCAATCTCTAAAAGCACGTGAGCTTTCGAGGGCTCCGGCTCCAGTTTGAAGACTCGCACCATTGATTGAACCAAGGTTGTGAAGGCCTGCAAGGGGCCACACATGATTGCAAGGACTTGCTGCCAGGCTCGCACACTTTGCAGTGCGCGTGTGCTACCCCATCCAAGCGGCCGTGTGCCGCACGCTGCTCTGGTTTTTCGTGGGAAACTCCCACGAACTTCTCCAGCCTCGGGGTACTCGTCCCGCATGATCTCCACGGTGTGATAAGGGAGCACCTCGTGCCCGGCCCCATGCAAAAGCCGCTCTCGGAACAGAGTCTCTTAGCTTCCCTCGTTCCTGCACCCAAGACGCTGAAAGGACGCAATATGTCTTGGCCATAATCCATGCTGCTCTCGGGCGTGCTGTAAGCATCCCGAGCTCACCGAAGTACTTGCCGGCCGTGTATTCCTTAAAATGCAGGGGCCCGGCCCAGAAGGGCGTCTCTCGCGTCTCTGACGGCCTCCATCCTCCACGACTCTACGAGATACGAGGCGAGCGGCCGCCACTTCTGAGGACTCTCCCCACACTGGTGGGCACTCCGGACCACTGGGATAGACGCCTGCCAAAGCGCTGATGGGGACTCGGGACGATTCGTCGATTCGTGCCCGAAACCCTGTTTGCGTACTTTTGCAGGTGGCCTGCCATTCCGCGCCGCATAAAAAAGAGCTCGCGGCCGGTATCACCTCAACGTTAGGCATCGCCACTATGTTCTTTGAGATACTATCGTAACAGAAACACAGGCTCGTATCCGCTTGTGCTGCTGGGGTGCCGCTGCACACGATGAAATCCGCAGGCAAGTAGACCAGGTCAGACAATGAATTAACCATCAAAGAAATAACCTAAGGGGAGTACGCATGGCTGCGGAGAGCTGCCACAGAGAACGACATCGCAAACAGGAAATTCTATATCTTTCCATAAGACTACGGAAGGTAAAGATTGCACCCTCTCTGTCTTTCGGAAAATATCGAAGATAAAGCCTCACTCTCTTGGTTTGTACAAGACGGCCCAGAGGCTCTCTCTTTCATTCTCCTTCCCTCACACTCGGCTTTGATTCATTGTGTCTTCTCGGATGGAACACTGCAATGTGTTGTGGCATCTCTTGCCAGTCCAAGAAACATGCTTTTTCTGCTCCCTGAGAAAGGGAGCCTTCAAGATCAGTTTCCTGTACGCGGCTAGCCGCAGCTCCTCGATTCAAAACTGACATGATTGGCCCAAGCAGGCAACAAGACAAGGGCAGTCACTATCACTGCGAAGCTGTCATCCTGAATCAGTGGTGTGGACAATCCGTGAAATGCAGGCTGGTCGAGATCTTCTTCTCGGTGAACATGCTGCACAAAGTCTTGATACGCCAGCACCTCGGCTACTGTACTCGCGTGATACGGGGGTGAGGTGTCTGCTGTGCTACCCTGTTCAGCCGTGGAGACAGAAAGTTTTTTGGATCCTGGAAGTTCTTCAATTAAGACAAGTTGCGCGTTCCTCCAACGAGCCAGGCACCTCAGGACATAACACAGCCGACCTGCACGCCCTTTGTGCCTAAAATCCCCAATTTCCCTTCCCGCGTGCCTGGAGATGGCGAAGCGCCACCGATGTTTGCGCTTTTTGCGACTGATTCCTCGGCCGGATGCCATGCAAATGCTTCAGTGGGCTGTGACCAGTCGGCGCGATGATACTTCGGCACATGGTCTGGCTGCGTGCTTCCCGGGTGCTTTGTCTCCTCTATGTTGTGCAAGGACGTCAGCCAAGTGACGTCCGCACATACCTGGCACCATAGCTTAGCTTGACCTATCTGGCCGTTTGCAAGCACATCAACCTTGCCTTCGCCACGAATAGCTGGCCGAGGATCAGCAGGAAGGAGTTGAGACCTCTCTCTGCTGGAGTCACCAGAACATCACCTGCGGTGACCGACTCAAACGCCTCGCCCTAGAATGCAACGTCATGCGGGTGGAATATTGCAGCACGGATGCCATACCCCACTGAAGTAACACCTCGGCTGCTACTCGCACGAAAAGCAACGGGAGAACAGGATTCTAATCAAAGGAGTTTTCCAGTCACCACTTGATATTTCTGTCTCTGTACCGAGTAGCTCAGTGAACTGAAATAAAACGCCTCCTCGTACAGTTCTATACAGCTTTCGCCCGCAGCCACCATGTTGTCGATCCAGCCTGAGCACATGCTCATACATGCTTCCTGGACAGGCTAAGCTGCTAGGCTGACAGGGCTGTTGGACACGAAGGGTTCGATGAACGAACCCGGGACCTAGATACTGGTGCAGACGTGCAACTCTGGGTGTTTGCAGCCCGCTCTTGCGCGGCAAGAGCCAGGAGCCTCAGAGACGGCAATAGCCAGTTTCAATCGACAAAGTATTGGGGCATTCTTTGGGCGCCCCTCGGATCTGACAACTCAAAGCGGAATGACTTCGAGCTCATTATGAAGCCGAGGCACACGACTCCAGCCAAATGCGACATTAAGACCAGCAGAAAGAATGAGCTTGCAAGCCCACGGGCGAAAGAGTCTGCCCGGCTGTCCCTCAGTAGGAGACGAAGTCACGGAGCAACAATCACTCTGAGAAAGAAGCCAAGCCCTGTGCAACACAAAAGTCGTTGGCACAACGAAGCGCCACAGCTTAATGAGCTGCAGCAGCATCAGCCATAGCACTACGCTCGGTACCTGCGCCAGAGATACCAGCAAGCAAGTGCGGCGACTGCTAGTTGAAAGCACGGCTGTGGCTAAGGCTTCGGCCGCTGAACTTGACTGGCCGAGATGCACCATCCTTTGGTTCATGCATGTTACGCTGCCTCGTCTCGTCCCTTGCTTACGTACTGAATTTTTGTTGATTGTTCCAGCCACATGACTTCCTGCCACGTCCAACAACCCTCGCTGCCGCCAAGAATCTCTGCCACCCAACCAAAGAAAGCCAGCAAGTCCAGAGACAGACTCTTCAAATGGAACGCACACCTGTGGAACGTCGCGAAATTGACGCTGAGCGCTTGCGGGCAAATGGGTCTCGGTAGTTCTGGTCTGCAGCTGTGCGCACCTTCAACCCGGCGTTTTTTGTCACTGCACTGTACACCGTCTTTCCACCTTATGAACCTGACATTAGACTACAAAATACACGGCACGACACCAGGTAGCCAGCCCAAGTTGCGGGGAGAGCCACCTGACCTAATGAAACGGTTGATGTCCAATGTGCTTTGCACTTGTACGATAACTTCTTCCGCAGAATATGGCTGAAGCACCGCAGGTGAGGCGGACTGTCAACACCTTTGGCCCATCAAATTCTGTCACTTCATCGAAGCATCTCCGTCGCAGGGGTCCGTTCTCCCTTGCACCATGCCACACTCCCCCACCTCACCTGAGCACTCCAGGTACCTGCTGAATTCGGACTATGTACATGCACGGTTTGAAACCGAATCACCAACCATGCGCATCATTGCGCCGCTGGGGATCGAACATTTACGAACTACAAGCTGAGCTTGAAAGCTCCGCTCTGAGATTGTGAAAGACCTGGTATCTTCGTGAAACGTCGTGACACTTTTCCTTGTCCTTGCCTACTGGCATCGTGGACCAGACCCAAATGTACGGTGCAAGGCGGCATTGCCTGTTTTGTGCGAAGTCTCGGGATGTGCGATACAGTCCACGTGCCTCTACCCTAGATCAACTGAAAACACCAGATTCAGGACTCAACCGCTTTGAAGTCCATCACTGTTGATCGCTTGTTGAAGTCTGCAGCACCTCCTGAACAGCTTCACGTGTCCAACGATGTTAGCATAGCAACCCCGCGCTTGATCCAATGAGATTGGTCAATGTCACTGAGGATCTTGATGGGCATCACAAAGTTTGTCGAATGTCCGGTTGTAGACAACACTCCCTTTCTCGTCGAGACTTTGTAACACGGGCACTCATAGTGAGGGAAGTCACGGATTTTCGTCTTCTCCTGAATTCAGGCAACAGTTGGAGAAGCGGCCGCCGTGCCCTGAATGGCACACCCTTGCCATCCAACCCTAAATCCCTAAACCTACCGTGTCGTCCCGAATGCTTCACCCTGCAACTGGGAAGGACCTGAGCTCGAAAGCTAGAGCAGAAAGCGGCCCTGCTGCTTCCGCCAAGAGTCGCATGGCATGAGGTGGATCAGCGGAACACTGGCATACAGCACTTTCGGCTCGGACTCCGCCAGCTTCCACCCACTCCAATCCCAACGGCAAGCTTCAAAGAAAAGCCCGTAGGTGTAGACTCCATCATCAGGCTTCACAGAAAATTCCTGCTCCTTGGGATAGAAGAAGTCGAAAGTCAGAGTGTCTATAGGAATCTGGTACTTTCGGGCAAAGTTTTGCGAGGCTCCTGTTGTGAAGGCCTGCGTAAAGTAGATGCCACTGAACCAGAACATGACAGGCGCTCCGTTATCCACCCACTTCTGGAAGAACTTTAGTCGCTCCACGAGGTCGTTGACATAGCCGCCGAGGGGCTTCAGGGATGGATAAGAATGCTTCAGCCACATGGCTGGGGTCTTGCCATCGAAAATCTCGAAGAAGGCCGTCTCGAGCTCCGCACTCATAAGCAGAAGACCTTTCACTGCTTTCTGAATGTCCTTGAGAGAGTTCTGGATGACTTTCAGCAATCCATTGAAGCGCTTCAGCTCCTGAGCCAGCACCGTGTTCATGCTTTCCTCGTAGAGGGTCGGGTATTTCTCCTGAACCTTCGCAACATCCCAAGGCTCCGGCAGCCGTGACAACACATCCTTGGCAATATCTCCCACAACTACATCGGGGGACGAACCACCCCCACTGCTTCCAGACCCCGCTGTGAGCAGCAATTCCCGCATCATGTTATAGGTCTCTCCCATCTCCTTCGTGAGGTTAGCATTCTCGTGGAAGCCAAAAACACCCGGCGGAGTCACCAACGGAAGGCTGCGGATGTGCTCTAAATGCACTTCGTACCCGCCGTCGGGTGGTAGCTGGTATGTTGGACCATCTGATTCCTGATAGAGGATGAAGCTATCCTCCAAAGCCTCATGGCAGTAGTAGCTTTTCAGGAGCGTGGCTAGCAGCCGTCGGTCCATGGCCTCCGTAACGCGCCCGCCGTAGTTGCACTCGCCCGTCAAGTAGTTCAGAGCCTTGATGGGCGCCTCATTTGGGTACTCATCCAAGAACATCTGCAACTGTCGAACTGAGATGCGCAAGTCGTTCTCGGTAAACCTCAGCCGGAGATTTATCAGAAGTTGTAAGTTCCTTTTGGGAAATGGCACACACACATCTGCCGAGGGGCTCGTAGGCGATGTTCCAGCCCAGCGGCCCGAAGAGTCGGCGCTCTTGGATCACGGCGTGGAAGAAGCAAAGGTTGAAGGCCAGGCGCTTGAACTCCCGGCCACAGGTGCAGGCTTCGAAAAACTCCTCATTGCTGATGGGGTCCATGTTGTAGGAGCCCGTCATGTTAGCCCGCAAGCCTTTGGGAGCTTCATTCGTCATCTTCACGCCATTCTGCAGAATTGCGACGGGGAACCTGAAGATTTGCGTGTTCAGTGCTTCAGTCAAGCTACAAGACGTTGTGATGGCTTATCGGCTTGGCGCAAACACAACTCACAAGTAGTTGCTGAAAGTGACAAGGCACTTGTTGGACGGATAAGAAGTGAGCCAAAGGCGGAAATCCTTGTGAACCTTTTTCGGGTCCTTCTCATCCAACAACCTCTCCAATCTGGGCATCCAGGACGTTGCCAAGTGACAATTCTGGAGGAGAACCCATCCACCGTCCTGCAGAACACGATGCCGAATACGAGTGCTGACTAAAAAAATAACCACGAACCTGTCCTTCGTAGCGATGTCCATGAGTCGTTCCGCCTTCGGTCCTTGTCCCTGCCCCAGCGAGATGGAAGCAACCTCGCGGCCTTTCCTTGGTTGTGCCAGAGGGTGCAGTCCATGTGGACTCTTACTCTCCAACCCTAAATCTTGGATCTTCCAAGTCAGGCCAAGCATCTCGCCGGCGAAACGATACAGGTTGCTTCCTGGATCTGCGCCTGGTGACAAGATGAAGATCAGAGGCGACATGGCCTTGGCAACGATGGGGTTGGTCGCCCAAGCAAGCGCAGTGGAAAGCGGGAACGAGGAGCTAGCCGATCTAAAGAACGGTCCCTGAGCTACAGTATGGAGTATTAGAACTGGATGGCCAGGTGGCGTTGGAGTCCGCATAGGACCCGGCCAAATCAAAAGGTGGAGGATTCACAAACTTCTCACCCAACTTGCCCGCGACGAACTCCAACACAGCAGGAACCACGCGGTCGGGACGTATGCACCGCAGGACCATCAAGTCCTAAGTGAAGAGTGCTGAAAGCCGTATCTACAAACTCAATCGTCCAAGCGCACAAGTAGAAGCTTCCTAGCCTAGGATCCTGAAAATCGTTGAAGCCATCCATGGAGTTGGGCCGTGTTCCCGCGTCTTTGAGAAGTTTCATCGGGTTGACATCATCGTACACCTGGAATGCATCGCACAAATACGGCTTCCAAGAGGATTCCACGACTTGCCTATTGCAGTGCAGCTACCGTGGGACTGGGAGGGCCTAGATGTGCCTAGCGCTGTCAGGCCGCCTTCTTCCACACGCTAAGCTCCGCTGCAAACTTTTCATGGAAGCCTTGATAGAACTCCTTGCTCTTGTGCAAGCGGAAGAGCTCTCCCCAGCAGCGGTCAGGCACCCACTTTTCGGGTATGGGTGGCGGGTCTTCCAACGACACTCCACCGGTGAGCAAGAATCGGTAGTCGTCGTAGTCGGCCTCGTCGGATGCCAGGAGAAGGCGCATGCACAGAAGGAATGAGAAAAGGGTCTTGTGCTTCTCGAACAAGCTTCGGCAAATGTTACAGTACAGCGTGTAGCGGAACGTGTCGTTCAAGTTCTCAATGCGAACCTCCAGATCATCACTCTTTTCTGCCTTCTCAATCGCTGACAGGAAGAGGCTCACAAAGAAGGGCAAGCTGTATTGATACATAGGGTCAATGTTCGCCAGATCGGAGATGCAGAAGAAGAGAATTGCAGTCTTGAAAGCAACAGGCACATAGCCCAAGCGTGCCTCATCGATTTGCTTCTCAGTCTCTTCCGCTATCTCTTGTTTCGCCGCAATTTTGTTGGACAGAGCCTCGGTGCAAAAAGACGAAATGAACTTACAGATTACACAAGGCCGGAACATGAAGCTGACATTTCCTGCTAGAGCGAGCGGCCTTGCTGGAGCTGAGCACGTTGATGGCCGTCTCGTCCTCCAAGATGTTGCCCTGTGATGTCTGCAGCACGTGGAGAATCTTGTTCTCCGTCTCCTCCAGCTGTGCCTTGTTCTCAGCACCCTCCACCACCAGGCGTGCCTTGTCCTCCGCCAGCTCGGGACGCTCCGCTTGCACGACTATGTTCAACAACTGGTCCTGCACAAAAACACTGCATGCACCGTCACCCCTAACACCCTCTGCGAAGATCTATACTAACCCCCGGCCCCTTGTCTCGCACCCGGCCCTCGGCGGGCCTGAAGACCAACCACTGTAATCATGAAGTTCAACAGCGTGACTTTGACTGCAATCTCAGGCAAGTAATGCGGATTTCGGAGCTTCGTCGTCAAGTAGAACTTGAAGTCTTTGTTATACTCCAGAACGCTCTCCCCGAGCTTCAACATCATTCGGTTCCCTTGCTTGTAGGTCTGCTTCAGCAGAACTGGCTCAATAGCAGGATCCGTCTCCTCGAGGATGTTTTCAATCAACATAGGGTTCCCATAGGTGATACAACCCTCAAGACGTCGGATGTAGTCGCTGTCTGTGAACTTCTTCACTGCAAGCTTGTTCGGCTCCTCCATCTTCTTGATCCACTTGTTCGCCTGACCCTGGGGATCGATGCACAGCGGCCACCTGCGCGACTTGTCGATAATAATTCCGTTCTCAATGGAAAAGGCATCATTGGGTAGCCCACAGATGGTCCAGTTGCGGATCTTGACTGGCTCACCCAAACAATCCTCCAGGCTTACCTTTTCCTTTCCAGGAATCTGTTTTGCAAGGGATTGCTCTGTCCAGGACTTCACGGTTTTCTCTCTAAAGTCCGGGGTGAAAGCACCAAGATAGGCGATCAGTCCACTACAGACAATTACATCGCCCGTGAGGTTGACGTAGTCCACAGCTAAGTCTGCAGCGTTTTGGGTCCAACGAGTCTTCTCACCGCCGAGGGACTCGATCAGCGTCTCGGCTCGGTCCAACTTTTTCTTGCAAAGGTCAACTTGGTAAGCAAGATCGTCCTTCTCAGCATTGAGACCGTTCAGTTTCGCTTCAAGCTCAGCTAGTTCGTCCAAGACTTTCTGAAGCTGAGCTCTTTTCTCGTTCAACTTCTCCATGACCTCCGCATATTCCGCCTCCGCGATGGCGAGAGCCTCCTTCTTTGGGCCAACCACCTTTGCGACTCTGTCATATGTCTCCATAGCCCTGACCCACATGCAAATCCCCCACGCAGCTGTGCTGCAGCTTTTCACCCTCGCCGGTTGAAAGTCATCCAGCGGCACAAACGTTTGGATCTTCTTGATTGTAGCAGGTGGGATGTTGTCCTTATCGAAGGTCTGCAAAGACTTCAAGAAGTCCGACTCGCCGACCATCTTCACAGATGGACCCCAGAAGTCCTCGGCCATTTTGCCTGACTCATCCTTGACTCGATTGGGCTTGATTCCCTTCATGATGCACACGGCCTGCAGGACAAGCTTAACCGGACCCGGGGGGTTCTTCATGGCCTTGATCTCCCCTATATCCTTGGCGGAGAGGGTGTCCAACGCACCAAGCGCCTCCATCAGAGCTGGCATGGCTTCCTGAAGGTCTGCCTCCACTTCCTCCTTCTGAGCTTCGGATTTGGCGGCTGCTTCTGAAGCCACAGCCTCGTCTGCTGCCACTGCTTCCTTGACCTTCGCCGTCTTCGCGGACTCGCCCTCAACGACGACCATCATCTTCTCCACTTCTTCATTTTTTGCAATAAGCTTCGGCTGCAAGTTGATGAGCTCCACCTTCATCCCCTCAACAGACTGCTCGGTCGTGAGGATCTTGTCAAGGCCCTTCTCGTACTTGTCTTTCAGATCTGTGACTTGCTTGCGCTTGGCAGCCAGCAGCGTCTTGAAGGTTTGGATCAGCTCCAGGAAGGAAGTGGGCGTTGCATAATAAATTCGCTTCAATGAGTTCTTGAATTCCACCGCCAATTCCGTAGTCTCAGAGTGGAACAAGGAACACATTTCTACACAGCTGCGTCTGACTGAATCCTCCATCTCCACCTGGCCCAAGAAACGCTCCGCCACGGCCACCAGCGCATCTGCAGGCCACTCGGTGTACCAGTCGATGGTGCAGCAGTTCACCAACGATGGAAACTGGCGAATGCGTGCCCGCCAGGCATCTCCGATCGGAGAGAAGCAAAGGACGATGGCAAGCAATTTCTGACACCGCTCAACGAAATATGCATAAAGCTGCGTGGGGGTTCCCTCCGGCGCTTTTCCCTCCTGTCGAGCTGCTGCTCGCACCATTTCGCAGACTTGTACCCTCTCATCAGGAGGGAACAGGTTCGGGACTTCTCCCGTGTTCAGAAGATTGTTCAAATCCTCCACGAAGCCCTCACTCTTGATCTGAGAATCAGAGAACAGGAAAACTGTCTTTTCACCTTTGCCGCCCGCAGCCGTGAGCAGCTTCTTCAAGTCTTCGCGGAAAGCCAGCTGATCATAGCCACGCGCGATTTCAATCCTGGTTATGACAGAAGGTGAGCTAGTGATCTTTGCCGGGCATGCCACTCCTAGCAAAATAAGGCTACACGGTGCTGCTAAGGCTCTGGAAGACATCGAAATCAGCCAGGAAACATGCCAAACGGGAGCAGCTCTGGCGACCTGATCCGCCGACACCGACCAGCAGAGCATTGCCACCAGGTGTCTTGATGACTCGGGCGACCCGTGAGAGGTGCTCCAGCATATAGAGGAAGCAAACCAGATCCATTTTCTTGGTCGACATCAGATTGTATTGCTCAAGGTGTGACTCCACTGTCGTTTGGAGTGTCGGGATGTCAGCACATTCCGTGTATGGCCGATTCGGCGCAGCTGGCCGCGAGAGCATGTCTCCAAAGATGAGTGTGCGGATCTCATCCAGTGTGGTAACTTTACCATCTCCATCAAGGTCAAGATGCTTCATCACCTCATCGAAGCCTTGACCAAAGGTGTTCTTTGTCACTCCTCGAACCTGCTCCAACATCCACATCCTATCCTCGTTGACCACCAATCGGTCGCCAATCACGCGCCAGATTTCATGAACCCATAATCGGACATGCCTGGCAACTCCATCACACTCGCCTTTCTTCATGAGCAAAACACCGAAAATGATTTTCGCGAAATCACGCAAGTTGAAAGTGTAGTGCACCTCACAGCGGCAGAGACATGCAACCCAACGACGAAGCTATCCTCTTCTAACCCTAGGGCTTGCGCCATGCTCAACGGTCGCACCGGCCTTCAGTGGTGTGGGCAGCAGGTACTGCACTGCTGCCTTGTAGACCTCCAACGTGCCTGAAACAATCTTTTTGGAAAGTGAAGTTACTTCGGCAGGGTAACCATCTGCTTGCATCTTCCAATCCAGAATCGTCGAGAAAATCATCTTCATGTTGTCCTGAATGGGTCAAACTGCAATGGCACGAAAGCAACTTTGAACCGGACGTGTCGCGGCACAAAACCAAACGACAAGAGTGACAACAGGATCACACGAAATGCAACAGGCAAGGCTCGTCATCAAGCAGCGGGAAGCCAACCAAGTACAAGTGGCCCGTCATACGGGGCGTGATAAAGGTGCGCCCACCGCCAGGAGGGCCCATGGCTGCAAACAGTATGACATCGATGATGTTACAGAAAGGGTGCGTCACATCTTTGCGCTCAAACCAGCCGCCAGTCTCAGGATAGGCTTTCGCATCAATCATCTGCCGTAGAATTTCGATGGGCGGCTGTGCCCCGTAAGTCTCCTTGTTGGGCATGTTCAAATCGTCGACCATCAAAACACAAAGCTTACCGAAGGGTGGTCCGTACACACCCTTCCTGCGGCGGTCAAGCTTGGCATCGATGAGATCCTGCGTTTGAGCACATTTCGTCTGAGCTGAGAAACCCATCATGATCTGGTTGAAGCCGTCCTTCGGCAGACCCATCAAGCACTGCTGCATGTATGCGGTCTTGCCGGTGCCCGTAGGACCACAGAAAAGCAGCTTGATGCGATGCTTAATGCAGTGCTGCAGAACATACGTGTAGCGCACACTGTCCAAGGTCTGTACGATGATGGATTCGACGGCTGAGCCGGGCTTGATGGTCTGGGGGTCAACCGTGTCCATCCAACCGATCCATTTGATCTCTTCAGCCATGAAAATCCAATCGTAGACAGAACCACGCTCTGGAAACTCAGGTGTCAGCTTCTTGTACTGCGAGATGCCCTCGATCTTACCCTGAAGTAGACTACGGAGGAAGGTCCCAAACTCTGGCCTGGAGTTGGTTTGCAGGACGCAACCTATTGAGCAGATGATGCTCAGGACCACCACGGCATCAATCATGTTGATGATGTTCTTTTTGCCAGTCGCCTCGCTACCCTCTTCCTTCTTATATACATCCAAAACCAGGAAGTCTTTCAGGTGGGACATGAGAATGTTCATAAAGCTTTGCACGAGATTCTGGTCTTGGGTAGGCGACACCTCCGCACATTCCTCTCGCAGAAACTTGATGCAGGGCTTTAAGAGCCAGTGAGTCATGGCTCTGACCTCATTGGCCTCATCCTCATCAAGGCTTTCCGGCATTTCTCCCAAGAAGTTCTTCTCCACAAGTGGGTCGATGCCCATGAGGTGCGGCTCGAAATACACCATGCCATTTCGAGAGATGGTTGCCGGTGAGGCCTTGCTCGCCAACTGCTAAGTCTTGCGACGCTTACCCCCCTCCCCCCCACAATGAACCTAGCTACTCAGAATCCGACTTTGTGTTATTGCGTGCACACGAAACGCGAAACGCGTTAGAATGCTTTGGATAAGTGTACCAGCAAAAACACCAGCGGCCTCATTGACGTCCATCGGCTCCATGATGGTGCGCATGTTGGGTGACATCGCAATAATCTCCCCGCTATTCAGGCAAAGCTTTTTGTTCTCGTCCATGACGGTGTTCATGTTCTCTATCCAGACTGCATCAATCGGACCGTCGAAGACCAACCACTTTCGTTCTTCCGTTTGGTTTCTTCCAAACTCCCTGAAGAGCACCGCAACAATGCCATCGGCCCACTCCTTCGACACCTCGTCGAAAGTCCCATACAGGCACGGAGCTGGGATGCTCTTGGGGTTCAGCCGTGCCTGCGACAGCAATGAAAGCAACCTACAAGCAACCCTCATTATACTCCTGCCCTCCCTGTTTGAGTTTTTTCGTGACCCAGCCTGGTGCACGATGCAACCCGGATGCATGACACCTTCATTGGCCAGATCAGACAAGGTCTTCTGCAAGCAGCTGAGCGCCGTCGTCTTGCCACTGAAAGGCATTCCAACCAACATCACGCTGTGACGCACGATGTGACACTCGTAGAACCTTGGCGCTGGCACTCAGATCGCCGTCTAACGGTCTATGACGTGACTAGTCCGGCGTTTGCCGAGTATGTACGAGTCCTTGACGATGCGTCAAGACTTACAAAACAACAAGATCAAGATCTGCATGGAACTGGATGATCTTCTCGATGAAGTAGGGATGCGGCTGGCAATGCTCTTGGCGCAAGTGGAACTCGAGCTTGGAGGTCAATGCCCCAAAGTCCGGCTCCGGCAGCACCACGCCAGGGAACAAATCTGAAGTGATCCCCTTGAACAGCGGCACATCAAAGGCCAGGAACTTGGCCAAGTTCACATCACAGATTGAGCGCAACATCAAAATGTCCTCTTTCTCGCTCGGATACTTGCGTTTCAGATTGCCGGCAGCGACCAGCACTGAGAAAACCGCTCTCATCCCATAATCGTAATGCTTTTGAGATGAGAGCTGCTCGCTGCAGAGTTTGTAAGTGGTGACGATTTTTTGAGACAGCGGCCGGGCCTCTGCATAACCGTATGAGTACAGCTTGATCTCTGCAATCATGGCATAGTCCGGCACCATCATGGCCACTGTTCGAAAGAGGGCTTTCAAATTGTCGGGCAGCTCCGCCCGTCCTGCATATCCCGGGTTCATGGTAATGAAACAGTTGCAGGTCCACTTGATGGGCAAGTTCGCAGTGCCCTCAAACTCGAAGCAGGTGAGCCGGGCCTGTCTTCGGGATTCTCGTTTGCACTACCTGCGTTTCAACTACCTCAGAAGGCCTCTAATTACGCTCGGAGCGCCGAGTACAGGTGCTTACAGCTGAAGGCAAGCCACCTTGATGGCATTCTGGATTTGCAGGATTTGCTGCGCAATCACACTTAGCACCTCCGCATCGATGCGGTTGAACTCGTCGAAGCATGCCCAACCTCCAGAAGATGCGAGGCCTTTGAAGAACTTTGCCTGGGAGCGAGAAGATGACAAGCCGAAGCAAAGAGACACACAGTGACACACATTCACGAATCGTCACGAAGTTTAGGCCGCCGACCATTGCATTCACGTCCAACTCGTCGCTGCAGTTGAACACGACACAGAAGCGGGCCAGCGCCTGCGGTGCCCAGCCGCTACAAATCAGACACGCCTACTCTTTCCGGCCAAGTGCAGGAGAGCCTTTGCAAGGTCCTTCACTGTCTCCGTCTTGCCAGTTCCTGCCGGGCCCTCAGGAGCCGCGCCGTAGAGCAGGTGCAGCGCCCCACAGCACGTGCCTTGGCTCTGGGGGTTGTGGTTACCGGAACATGCACGCCCCGTCGAGAGGCCTCCAGAGCAATCGAACCCTTTCGCTGCAGTACTTCCATCGGCGGAAACGAAAAGCATCCTCTCATCCTTCTTGTCACTCCAATGTGCTCTCTCGTCTTCCACGGGCCACTCACATGCGGTTTCCTTCGTCTGCTCTGGAGGTCCGGCTACTCACGTGCCATGCCGGCACATGAAGCTTCCCCAAGCGGCAAGATTTCACAACAAGGAGAGGACTAGCACACATTTCTTACGGAGTGTTCTCCTCCGCTGTTGCTCGCTCCGATCCGCAAGTCAACCAAGGTCCGGAATGAATGTAACAGCGGACAGTCCTGAATTCCCTCCCTCTCTCTTCTGTATGCTTGCCTGGGAGGCTACGCACCCGTGCCCTCTCAATCCACCCGCTCTTTCCTCTTCCTTCGGGCTGCTAAAGATTGCAAGGCAGGGCACGATAGCACCGGTCAGTCAGGGGCGTCACCACCAACCTCCCACAGTTTCCAAGATATTCGTAGGCATAGCCCAGGAAACTGTTGGTGATCCGCACGAAGATGTCATCGTGACCGGGGTTGTCTGGATTATCTTCAATGAAGTATCGGAGCTGAACGAGCCAGTCAAAATCGGTGACTTCCGATGTGCCACGCTCACTGAGCTCCACGATTGTGTCCTTGTTGTGCACAAAGATCACAATCAAGGCCTCGAGAGTGCACCGAACGAGTTTCGGGATCTCGCGCCGCACGAGGCCCACAATCTCATCCAATGTGTTGTCCAGCTTCACGGAGTAGTCACAAAGGCCCGCATTCCCCCTCTCAGTCAAGGCCTCATTGACCTCCGAAGTCCAGTACAAGTTGAAAATGCCAATCACCACCTGCCCAGGCCACTTCTGCACCCAGTCGACGAAGGGTGTGACTGCATAGTCGTCCCTGGACTGGAAGCTCTGGTCCCGGATGGACTCGATCATGGCAGCCTCGACTTGGACAAGCCACTTCTCAACAGCTCCGTTTGCCGCGACAGGGTCCACGATGTTGGTGAGCGGCACCGTCTCCTTTTCAGGTGAGATCATGCCAGAAATGTTGAGGTTTTCTTCGAACTGGAGGCTCTGCATACCCTCAAAGCACTTCTTCACGTGGGCGTTCACGCGCTTGGGGTCTTTCGTCTCACTGAGGATCTCCAGAAGATTGTCGTTCGAGAGAAAGAAGAAGCGCGGGAAAAAGAGACGCTTTGTCTCCAAGTAATCATTCAAGCCCTTCTGAACGGTCTCGAGCTTGTCGTTTGCGGCCTGAAGGTTCTCTAGGAATTTATGCTGCTTGAAGACCACGAGAGCCTTGGGGTTGGCTACGCTTTTGGCCATGATGTCCCTCCAGGTGCCATCCACCTCACGGAAGAGGCGGCCCTCTGTGGGCATCTGCTGCATGATGTCATCAGAAGAGAAGATTGGCTCCAGGTACAGCCACACCCCCTGCACTTTAAGCCAAACATCCACGACATCTTGGACCCCTGTCAAGTAAGCCTCCCAATCCTCCAATCTCTCTTTGAACTCGGCTGCGAATGGGGAGCCCTTCATGGTCTGAGTCTTGATGACGTGATCATCCAACAGCGTTTGAACCTCATCGATGGATGAACCAGACACGATGTAGGTTCCAGTCGTACCCCAATCCTTGAACTCCATGACAACTGGTTCCCACTCTTTGATCATGGCTTCCAACCCACTTTCGATCTGGTATTCCTTGGCCGCACTGTCCGATATCTCCGAAATCTTTTGAATGTAGGCACCAAGGTCGCGATCCAGTGCCTTGGCAGCTCGGTCAACACAAGATCAAAAGCAAGGGCCAAGCAAGGGAAGGGTGTGCCAAAAGAACGCAAAAGAAGCCCCTTTCTCGCCTTGTTCAAAGTGAGACTTGGATCCGGTTCCATCTGGAAGCCGATCACGTTTGAGATCTCTGCCCAATGCCGATCACGAAGGCCGGGGTTGCAAAGAGCGTGCAGCAACGGCACATTCTCCTTGAAAGCGTCTAAATCATTCTTCACCTTCTCTGCCACCTGCACAGGCAACACATCATCCCCACGGCGCAAGCTACATCAAAAGACAGAAACCCAAATCCGGTACACCGCACTAACATCACTTCGTCAAGCTCGTCTTGGTCCCTCAATCTTGTTGCCGGAGAGGCTATGGTTTTGGCTTGCTGCATCGGTGCCTTCCCGGCTTAACAGGCTTAACAGCAACTTTCAGCTCAGGCCTTCGCAGGCTTGGTGATCTGCTCCTGCTCGAACTGCGCCTTCAGCTTGAAGGACAAGCGCCACATGTTGTTAACTTCAGACTCAACCTCCTCTGGCTTGATCTCGCCTGAAAACAGAGGGCTGCGTGTCCACTTGGAGTTTGCCTTGTGGTGGTCGTGGACCAGATTCCATAGTTTGTCGTAGGGCTCCAGAGCGCTCTGTGCCTCATCGAAAACATCGAATTCTCCGGCCTCCCAACCCACCAACTCCTCCTCATAATTCACCCTCTCACATCGGGCCTGGCAAGTCGTATCACGATGGTTTTGACATGCGGGACTTAGCAAAGGCAGCTTGGACGGAGACTGGCCTGCAGACTGGCAAGGTTCTTCTTGATGCTCTGCAGATCGTCCAGGTACTCGTCTAGGTATCGAATCTGCCCCTTGTCTTTGAACTTCTGGATGCTGCTTAGAATGGCGTTGAGCTCCTCTTGCAGCTCGGCCCTTCTCACCGTGAGCTTGCCTTCGATGGTCATCCGGTCCATCTCCAGGTCCCTCTCACGATCGGCGATGTTTGTCCCGTAGCTCTTCCATTCCGATGCTTCCCAAATGGCCTTGTAGTCCTCTTCCGTGAGCAGGTACTCCTAAGGCAGGGCCACAGACCGAGCATCCTAGCGAGCTACGGCAGCTACGGCCGACAGGGGGGCCTCGTCCCAGGTCAGGAAAAGCCAGGCCTTGATGTCCTCACCAAAGCGGAAGAAGAGAAGAGAGCGCTTTTACTCATGACGAAGAGACGAGCTATACTGCTATACACGCACGCTACAGACACTCCCCGAAAGAGAGTGGGGGGGGGCCACCAGCCTCGTACTCGTCCAGGAGGCTTGGCAGGATCTTGGCTTTTGCTTCCTCGACGGCATTCTCCAGCTCTACCAGCTGTTCCTCGTTCTCCGGTTGGCGCATAATCCGCTGATTCAGATGCTCAAACTGCTTCACCAGGCCTCGGTTGGGCAAATCTCTCGGCAGGATCCAAACACCTGACAAGAAACACTCATCTTGCAGACCCTTGGTCTCGGACGTGCGCTGCGGTCCTGGTTGCGGATGGCAAGGAACCGCAAGATCTTGGCTATGCAGTCGTCGGCGCATTGCTCAAGCTTCTGGTTCACTTCTGCCGCATCGACACGCATCATCTGCACTTGCAGCAAGTTTGGGCACTGCTCCCGGAGCCTTGAGACGGTGTCACGAAGGTGCTGCAAGTACGCAGCGAACTTTTCCCGTGTGTTCGACTGGTCATCGAAGAAGGCCGGCAGTTTCTCATCTTCAGTGAGAAGGAATGTGAAAGGCTCGTAGAGTTCAAGGGCCTTCTCCATGTTGTAGAGGTTCATATTGACAATCTGCTCAACACGATCAAATCCACGCTTGATGTGCTCCTCTTCCTCTCGAACTTGCCATAACAGTGGACGGTTCACAGTCTCCTTCAACTTCGCATCCGGTCGAGGGAATTCTCTGAGGCAGGTGGTGCAGTCCCTGTAGGGCTGCAGCAGCCGTGCCTTGACAAACTCCAAGTCATGCTTGAAGCGGATGTCCGTGCCCTGCGGTCCTACTGTCAGCTTGTTGACCAACATCACCTCCTGCCACTTATCCCCACTGGTCAAAGCTTTGACTTGGGGGTAATGCAGCGGCTCACCGGCGAAGCGCTGGAAGAGCACTACGTACTCTTGCAGACTGGCTTCAACCACATCTCGCGCAAGCTGTGAGAGGAGGGCTGCCACAGCCTCGTGGAAGTGGGACTCCATCTTCTCTGGATGAGCCGTGGGGATCAATTCCAACAACTTGCTCTTCGGCGTGACGGCTTCGGCAGACGTCTCAGCATCAGGGGCAACCTGGAGATACACCGGCTCTTCAGACACAATCTGGATGACCTTGGCTGGCACCGAGTCCCGCATGCCTGCACTGCTAATTTAATCTCTAAGCAAACACGCCTGGGCACCTGTTGCCAAGCAGTTGACAAGCTTTGCAGACCCGTCTCCCGCACCGAGCTTTGAGAAGCAAAGAAAGTGTTGATGTCGCACGTCTCCGCGTGGGCCCTCGGGTAGTTCAGAAGCTGCACCTCCTGACAAGCAACACATGAGCAGCTTCAATCGGCAATGCAAGCGGAGTGCGGTGGTCTCTGTCCTGGCAGTTCTCCAGCCAGAAGTCAACCAATCGAAGGGCCGTGGTCGAGTTTTGCACATGGCGCATTGCCAAGGAGGTCCGCGCAGCCTGCAAGCCTGCACGCCAGTGTTCCGGTGGCCCACCCGGAGTTCCGATGTCGGGAACCGTGTAAGTCAGGCGTCCCCATTCCGGCGGCAAAACTGGAACGAAAGGTATGTCGAGTCGCCGACGGCACCGGTCATCCAGCAATGCATAATTTACCACCGAGGTTTTGGCGGCTCGGATGTAGCCTTTCAGGATCTCGTGTCGAAGCTCTTCTATGAGCTGCCCCTGCTCATCCTCTGATAAGGACGGCCATCGAGCAGGGTTTTGTAGCTCAAGGAGGAGCACAGCATGCTCAAGCCACTGGCGATGGTAAGGCGCTAGAACCTCAGAAGGCACCCCACCTTCCGTGTAGTGCTTGTACCTGCTTAGTATTCGACAGAACTCCGTCTTCGACAGCGCCACGGAATCCAGTTCTGCAACAATGGGGGAATCCTCTGCGATACGAGGCCATTCGGAAGTCCAGTCCACATTCCGAACATCCACTGGCCCGTTGTCATTTCCATCCTTCTTCTTCATTGGAGGTTTTCTTCTGATCATTGTGCTCTCTAAGTTGACGTGGGCCTCGTGGTCGATGGTTAGGACCTGGGCCTGCGGCGAGTAGTTGGAGGCAATGACCTCAGGAGCAGAGGTGCCGAGGAGAAGCCGGGAGGAAGCCAAAAAAGGCAGGCGTTCTCTGCTTCCTGCCTTCCTATTCTCTGACCCTCTGAGCTTTGCCAAGGCACATTACTGATATGGTCTCGCTCTACAGCCTCTCGGAACAAGGCGGACCTGGTCCGGCTGCAGCGATCGAGCAAAGGTGGAAACAGCCGCTCCGAGACAGGGAGCTGACGGGTGAAACGACGGCTTAGAGCTTCGGCATCCTCTTTCAAGGAGGCCAGCTTTGTTCGGTCTTTTCTGCCCTTCTTTGGGAAGGGCACCTCTCCCACGCTGGCCTCCTGGTGAAGAGGTTTCAACACAGGAGTAGAGCTTGACTTCCGCATCCCCGTTCTCACTTCCGGGTCTTGTGGCACGGACGGCGCGGACTCCGGGCTCAGCAGGGTGTCACTCGCGGTCGTCTGCAGCCTTTCTCTCTCTTGTCTAAATAAGGAGGTCTGAGATCTGGTTGTCTGGGTCATTCTCTTCAATAGCTCTGCCCCCGTGGTGCCGAACATGTGGTGCTCTGCCGTGACATGGCTGCTGGAAATGCGGCTGTCCGCGTCAAAGGGTTCGAAGGTGATGATCTGGCTCTTTACCTTGATCTGGCCAATGCCCGGAAGATCCAGCTGCACTTCTGGCGACTCCTTCACGGCCGTCCAAAACTCCTTGACTACCGACTGCACCATCTCTTCCGCCACATCCTTCTGCAGCCCAGCTGTCCCTGCAATCTTCTCAAGCCGGACCTTCGAGATGGGTCCTATGCTTGGGCCTGGCCCCTCCCAGCACAAATCCGCGGGCAAAACCTTCTCTAAGACCTTGAAGCGCATTGACCTGGGAGGTCCCGAGTGGCTGAAGAAGACACCTAAGTTGGGCACGTGCACTGTCCGGCCCAGGGAGACCTCCTGAATCAGGTAGGTGCACAGGGCCTGGAAAACGTGTGTTACTTGTGCGTGATATCTTGATTCATCTTCCTCTGGGGCCGAGCTCTCATGGAGCGCGGCCATGTGCCCCAGAGCGCGAAAGGCGCTCTGCCGCACGCGGAAGCTACGAAGATCGAGCCTTCTTCGGCTGAGCCGAAAGCACACGAAAAGCATCAAGTCGGCCCTGCAAACTGCTTTGCCTACCAAAACCGGTGCTTCTTCACTTGCAGACCACGCTCTCAGAGCCTTCTCCTGGAAGAGAACTGTGGAGTGATGTCGAAAACACCTCTCTCGAACTAGCTGCAGCTAGCTTCGTGCTCTGGCTCCATGCGTGCTTGCATGCAGTTGCGAAGGCTATGCCACACCATGAAACCGGAAAGCAGCCGAGCATGAAGGCAGCAAGGACACAACAGTCGCGGAGTGTGAACTGTGTATGCTTGCATGACACTGCAAACCGCAGCAGTCTCAACTTTCGAGGGCGCAACAAAGCCCACAGCTAGCATGCTGTGCCCACGGCCACGTCATAGGAACAAGGATGACTTGCAATCGTGCCAAAAAGCAAGAAGCAGAAAGGTCGACAAATTTGAAGGCCAAGAGATCAAAAGCTAAGAAACAAGAAAGTCCAGAAGATTCCAGAAGGTCTTGTGTTGATGCCTATAACTCACGGCTCCCACCTAGAGCCGACTCGTCCCACCAGCAGAAGTGAGCATGGAAGGCCATCGACCCAAACCTCTCAGCACAGTCGTCGACATTGGCAAAAGCAGAAGCAGGATTTGCAAGCTCGGGAAGGCACAGATACAGCAAAGAGTTCACGAAGTGCAGCGTTGCCACAACCTGTGCTGAGCCGGGCTGTTTCAAAGCTTGGTCTCTCTCTCTCGCTCTCTGCGGAGGCAGGCAACGCCAACCCTCGAAACTGTAATTTCACAAGTGATGGCAAGCAATTCAGACGAAGCACATCCAATGCTGAGGCTGCTGTTGATATGCGAGTGAAGAGGGGGCCTTGATCACCTGGACAAAAACCGTTGACATTGACCCTCCCCGGAGCCGAGAACAGCCTTGCCATGGGTTCCCGGTGCTCTCTGAGCCAGGCACTACTAACACAGATTGGCTCCAGTGCGAAGATGCAGGTGATGAGCACGAAGCTGATCATGGCAGAGCCTGAACATGGAGAACCAAGCTGACACGAAATGATGCTTCAGGGAACCAATCAGAGTGGCTCGAGCAGTCTGCTTGCAGTAGTGCTGCTTCTGAGATGGGTGGACAGCTGCCGGCTCACAAAGACCTTGTTTCTGCATTCCCAACCACAACACCAACTCACCAAGAGCACGCATGCCCGCATCTGAACGAAAGTTTTGCTTACATGTACAGCGAGGGCCGCGTGTCCCTACATGTTGGTGTGAGAATGCGAATTGGTGTTCCTGGTGGTCGTTGTGCGCAACGAGTCTTCGCATCAGATACATTTGTGAGCCCTCGGCTGATGTCGGCTACGGCTAGGTTCGATTGTTGACGGTAAGGTCAGCGACTTCGGTAGGCCATACTTTCCGCACCTCAACAAGAAAGCACTAGCCTACAATTGGAAACTTGTTATTCTCACCAATTTTGTCCTCATCATTGGAGAATATGACCAAGTCCGACAAAGCAGCATGCCACGTTGTGCTCTTTTGTGGAGATGATGGCGAAAGCTTTGAACAGATCCACTGCATCAGCGTGAATATCTCTTTATTTCGCTCCTGGGCTTTGGGCAACTTGCACGGCAGATCGCGCTGCGTTCATTCAGAAAATCCTGCTATTGAACTGCCTCACCGCTCCAAGGCTCCTCTTTCCGTCGCATCTTTGCGCGAGTACAGAAAGCTATTCCCAGCTCCTCCTCCTCGACCATGGTGAACCCTTTCTCAAACCTTGTGTAGAAGGAGCAGAGCATGGCTGCAGAACGGCTGTCGTCTGTCAGATTGACTGCTTCCAGCGACCTGTTTCTCGCATCAATGGAAGCAGTGGAGTTTGCGGAGTTTCGACCTCAGACAGTGGTGAGCAGCACCGACTGGTCATGATTGGTGACGGCTAGTGACTAGGAGACGGACGATCACTTGGAAAGATGGACTCGGCAACACTCCCCAGGCTCCACCGACGACCTTGTTCGTAAGCTGCTGGCAACAAAACGGACTGCTTGAACATGGTCGCTCCACGAATATAAGTGGCGCACCAAAAACACTGCCGCGATTCGTTATCGACATCTTGCCAAACCCGGCAAATATTGAGCCTGGCCAAGAGCCACAAATTCTCGGGCGCCCTCTTGTATCTTTCTTCTTTCTTTCTGGTTCGAGTCCCTAGCGAACTGCCAAGGACCCCGAGGTCGGGTGCACAGCCAAAACTCAGCGCCTGCACTCGCCTAGCATGTTTTTTTTTTTGCGAAAGCTTAGTCTCGCCGTTCCTTCCTTCCTTCCTTCGGGCGCAGGTCTGACTAGCAGACTCGTGCCGTTAGGCACCCCCACCCTGTTTGGATTATGAGGCAAAGGCTTTGGGGTCAGTGGGTGGATTGTTTCCACCAGCAGTTGGAAAGTGCGGTAGATATTCTCCTGTCGTGGACCCAAACCTGACCCTGTACTTTAGCCCGCATCCCGGCCCCATCACCTTGGTCCCTCGACAGCAGATATCCCCCTGTAGTACTCGGTTGGCTGACTAGTCTACCTTTTCAACAAAAACAACACTGAGTACCGTGCCTGTTGTGGGGGTCCACCGTTAGTGGAGCAACACCGGACCAATAACACATGCAGGACACGAAGTTTGACGGCTCCCCCTTTGGGAGTCTAGTTTCCCCAGAAAGCTATGTGCACCGATTGTTTGGCTCCCCCACCTTCACGTGGCAAAGCAACACGAGCAACGCCAAACCCTTCAGATCACGAGTATGGGTGGGTCCACTTTGTGTAAATGCAACACGGGAACAAGACGCAAACCCTTGCAGGTCACGAGGACTGGTGGTTCCCCCGTTTCTGTGGCCTAGCTCCTAAGCTCGTAAATCTGTGCAGGGTGCCCCACTTCAGTACGAATTTGTAGCAGAAGCTCTCATTGAAATGCTGAGTGTTTGGATCGGACTTGCATGAAAAAGGGGGCGTGTGGCTCCCCCAACGGCAGGTGGCGTCTGGCTCCGCGGCCCGTCTGGTTGCAACAATTAGGCTCGTCGTTGCGAGCTGAAGTGGGGAACTCGTGATGCAAGGTGTGGACTACGGTGCCCTTCACATCACGGCTCGTACAGGTATTTTCTCTTCCGGCTCTGCTTCATGTGCTCTTGGACTCGCTGGACATCCCCCCGTGTAGGTCCTGGCATCAGGCTCGTCGAGTTCCTGCGTGGGCTGCGGCTTGGCGATCTGGGTCTTTGCACCCCCGGACCTGTGCTTGCGTTGTCCGAGGCCATGGCCAGTTGGGGACCTGTTCGCTGAGCTGCGCGGTGTTCTCTGTGGCGGGTCTGCTTCATTTGTTTGTCTGTTCTCGGTCTGCTGCCGGCCTTCCTTCGTTCCTCTTGTTGGGGTCGTCTTCGTCACGTCGGTGTTGCTGATTGTCTGGGTTTTCCCTTCCCCCATTCTTTGTCTGCTTCTTCTCCTTCTCCCCCTTCTTGGTCTGTTTCTTCTCCTTCTTTTGTTCCTTCTTCGTTTTCTTCATCTCTTTGCGCTGTTCTTGCGCCATAGCTTCCTTGAAAACATTTTGGCTGAACTGAGGAGGTCGGCCACTTTCCACGGGTACTTCCCCACATAGATACGGAGCTCCTCCTCTAGACGTGGGTTGTGCTTCCCCACTTAGCAATCAGCTGGTCCGTTCGTCGAGCTGTGTCTCGTCGTTCATTGTGCCTTTGTGTGTGCGCTTGTAGTCGTCGGTGGCTTCCGCGTCCAAGGCCTCCCCCGTCGTCAGGTTGACGTATTTCCCCGTCTTCCAGTCCTGTCGGATGGGCGTTCCAATCCACCTATCCAGTGGGCTCGGGTCGTACAGAAATGCGCTGCTCCGGTTCAAACCTGACATAGTCGGACAAAGGTTTGCTTTTCGCCTTGCTTTTGCTGCTCTGCTGGGGTTCACCCCCAGGTCCTCTGGCCAGCAGGCTTCTGGCATCGTCCTCACCTGCCTTTTTGCGTAGGTCACACAGTTTGCCTGGTAAGCTGTCCTGTGGCTACCTCGTACTTATAACCGCGTGTCCGCGCTGTCATGGGACTTGTGGCAAAAAGGCCCTTGTAGGCCCGCTTTGCAGGACACCCCCATGCCACGAAGCTTCTCTGCGAGTCTGCGCTGCTCCTCCCACGTGGTGTTGACCTTCGCCAGTTTGGCCGAAGGGTCACGCTCAGGCCTGGGACTTCTTTTCCCCTCTGTGCCCCTTTCTGCGGGGTTCCGCAAAGTTCCGAGGAGGGCTTGGGCGCAAGGGGCCTCTTAAGCAAAATGGCGACGGCACGGGGCTCGGGCGCTGCTTGGGAGCAGGCAGGCGGGTTTCTCGATGGCACAACCTCGTGTTAACCCCGTGCCTCCCCCCCGATGCCAAGGAGGCATAACAGGCCCCCAAGACAAAGGTGCGGACACTTGAGCCAAACTGGCTACTCGCTCTTTCTTTCGCCAGGGCTACTCGCCCCTCTCCTCTCTCTCTCGTTTCGAAGGTGGAGGGTCTCTCTCCCCCCTTCCTGTCTGTTCTTCCTTCCTTCCTGTCTTTCCGTGGTTGTAAGATAACGGTTCGCTGGCTTAAACCCGAGGCACAGGGAGCGGTCCAAGTCTCCACCTTGGGAGGGTCTGACGCTGAGAACGGGCGACTGTGCTGGCAAAGGCCTGTGCGGTGTACCCTGCTAGAACACCTCAAGCCCTGCGATCTCTCTCCATCTTCCACACAGACAAGAGGAGTGAACGCGCCACCCCTCTGCACGCAAGCCCGCACTGCTCTGTCTCGCTCTTTCTTAGCTAGCGTGGCATCCAGCACACGGGAGCATGTCGCTGGTCATCCGAATCGTACCGGACAAGCATCAGCAAGTCAACCAAGCACTCGCATGTCACATGTCCTTTCGGCTCTCGCGGCGTTGTCGGAGGAGGTGTCGTTGCCGAATTCGAATCGCTGTCGCTAAGATCGCCTCTTCTCGCCTTCTCCTGAAACTCCAAGCATACGGCACTCGACTTGACTCTTCCACTCCCTGATGTCAGGATTAAGCCTACACAGTAGGTATCCTCATCGCCCTCCACCTGATTTGGAAGACAAACCGTCACATTCTTGACCTGAGACGGTGTGAGCGGGTGCTGCAGCATTCCAGTCAGGTCTGCAGACATGCTTTTGGCATTGACATCTCGCCCTCTTATCTTGAGACATTCTGAATCTAATCCCAGTCCCAGTGACCATAAGACTTGTAGCTCCTGGATCGAGGCGGCACTACTCCTTGGATGCGAGACGAGCCCAGCTTGCCTTGCCGCGACCAAGACCCATGTGGGAGCCAAGAAACTCACTGGCCACCAGAACCTGCTTGCATAACGGACCTTCGGCAACTGCAGGCGGTCAGTCTCAGCAGATGCAGGCCAAGCAGATTCGTTCGGATGGGACTGGGGTTGGCGCGGAATTGCAGTCAACAACCCTTCGGGTGAGTTGACACAAGCATCCCATGCTACTCCGGCTAAAATTTTTGAGCCGGAGCTGAGGAGACAATTCGTGCACCATGCCTTACATGTCCAATGTGCCTTCATGCTCCTTGCAGGCACTGATCCCCGCTGGTCAGCTGCTTCGATGAACACTGGCTGGGCACAGGCTTTGGCCTTGTGATGGCTGCTTCCAGCACGGGAAAGAGCCACTACCGCTCCAGCAGGATCAACTACCCTGCAGCTCAAACAATTTAACTAAAGTGAGCCTGGAGCGGCGAATGCAAAAGAGTAGCCACAGATTAGCCCAGAAAAACACAACCCCGCCAAAAGCCCCGGAGCCTCTGCTTGGACGAGCGCAAGCTCCTCCCAAAACATCGAGTTCAACAGCGTGCCAAGTTCCCAGGAATCAAGAGAGACTTCTTGCGGTTGGACCCGCCCCTTGCCTCCCGACACTGGGCAGCCTTCTGCAAAGCTTCTCGCGCCTATCCAGCCCAAGTCCAAGACTGCAAAAAGTACGTCACCGATTTTTTAGCAAGCAGCACACCCCAGGCTTTGATGACTGGTTAGGGCGAAGCTCGTGAGGTCCGTCCGACGCTTAGACTCGTCGGAACGGCCGCCGCCTCCGTCCTGCAGATGGCGACGAGCTAAAGGGCCCCCCCCGAGGGCCATAGAGCCGACGGTAAAGAAGAAGGTACTCCGGGCAAATTCCTTCGATCTTCGGCAGAACGAACTCACGGTAGGTTCCACATTGAACCTCCAAGTCTCCCACGAGGGAATTGCAGCGCTGGCGCTTGAGCTTGTTCGCCAGCGCATGCGGGTCATCGGCATCCCAAACGGCGCGTTGGACCCGCAGAATTCTTCCAAGAACTACACGGCAAAGCAGCATTGGGAACAGCCGCAAACCCTTCACAGAGCTCAAGGAGCTCACAGCACCGACCGCACCCTCCTTCGCATACTCATCAGCCTTGGAGGAACACTCGGAAAAGTAAACTCCGTTCGCAAACATGCACTTCCGTTTTGGGCCAAATCGTTGCTGCGTGCTTTGCCCAGCAAGGTCTAGACGAAATCCCTGTTGAAGTATCTGGCCAGCTGCTCTCATGCTGGTGCCGTGGAACAGGTGGCACTCATTCACCTCTGGGCCTGTCCCGAGATCCAAGAACCCCTGGGTTCGGACGGAGGGTTCCAGCGCTGGGCATCCCAGAGAGTTTTCTGCTGATATCCAATCTCGATCTCGGAAGTACTTCTCCCAGATGTCGGAGGACTGGGAGGACATGAAGACCTCAGACAGCTTCAATCTTCCTGGCATTGGCCCCTTCCTGTCACAAGAGCGCCGGCGCAAGAACGTGGAATCTAGCAAGGATTGCAGTTGCTTGAATACGCTCGGCTGGCTCTGCTCGCCACCCTTCACGTTTTGAAGGACTGAACGACGCGGCACCTTCATGCCTGGTCTGCCCTCGCACATGCCGAGGTTGCCTGCACGTAGCCTAAACCCAGGCTGCCACATGCCTGGCGTTCTACTGACTGAGAAGCTCTGGAGCCAGATCTACAGCGGGTTGCCCTCGGCCTAATGAAAACTGCAGCCGCAAGTTAGCCCTCCGGGCCTTGGCTGCGGAGCCTCGAGTGCACGGCAAGGCGCAAGTCCGCAAGTACGCCACTACCCAAGGCATCCCAAGGCCTGAGGCCACGGCTCTCCGCCTCGGCCTTGTTCGCAGCAAGATCGGCTTGCAGCTCCCTTTGCACGCGGCGAGACTGGACCCCATGCTCAACATGGACAAGAGCAACGAGCGACTCGACTCTCATGACGAACTTGTGGTACTGAAGAGGCATTGCTACACCCTGCTGCACCCCATTGCCCCGGTGTCGCGCTTCTTCTTCCGCCGTTCTTCAGTCAGAGCCTGGATGTTCTTTGGGAAATTTATGCGGCAGCAGGCAGCAGGAGCAGCGCCTGCTCCAGGTCCTGGTTCTCTTGCCGGAGCCTCAGAAGCTCTTGGCAAAAACCGTTAAAAACCGATGTACAAAGCTTGAAAGCTTGTACAAAGCTGAAAAACGAACTTTCAACTCGGCTCACCGCTTCTTCTCTGCCTGGGCCGACTCTACAAGCCTTTCAACCGTTCCTTTCGCCTCCACCTCAAAAGCCTGAAACAAAGCCAACGTGCCTCCAGCGCCTCGCCCTGCGGGGGACTGGGCCGCTACGGGTGCCATCTCAAATCGATTCCCGACTGCCCGAACAGAAGTTGCGACTTGCCCGGTTCCTTTTACTCGCATGCAGGGCCGCATTGCGGTAGCTCTCGATCCAAAGTCTCCGGAACCCTCAGGGTTCGGAGGAATCTGTGCACAAAGGCACAGGGCGCAAAACAAAACTAGTGTTGTCTCTTCGCCGCTTGTGCCAACGAGCTGTGCCTGCAAGCTGGCTGATCTCCTGGTAGCAATCGCTCGTGGATGGATTAATGCTGCGAGCCATGCTACCGAGTGCACATCCAACCGGCTCAGCTCAGCGTCCGGGGCGTAAGACCAAGCCATCACGGCTCACAAAATCCGTCAACCGTTGGACTGCATGCGTTCTTTAATTCTTGAATTGCTGCAGAAACCAGAGGGTATCTTACATCTGTAAGGTTCCTGCAGACCAAAAAATTACAACATTGGCATCAATGGAAGAGTCCAGCAAGCCAGTGCCTGAGGAGGATCAAGCGCTAGAGAGCGGCAAGACACTCCCGCTTTGCCGAGTCTGTGCTAATGCCGGCCCTGTATGTATTTCGTCCCTGATGCATGCAAGAGGCTCGACATTCTGGACCGGATTGGGACCAGCAGTGTGCGTAATGGTTGTGCTCGTCATAGTCGTAAGCGTCATCGTGGTGGTGCTCATCGTGGTCGAAGTGGTAATACCAGTGGCCTCACGCTGGCATGAGCTCGGAAATTATTTTCTTGTGCTCTCACGATTCTTGCAAAAAACTGCCGCCCAGATTCTGTGCAGGCGATGTATGATGGAGCCTGCAGGGTTTTAGCTGCGCTTTGAATACTGGATGATGTCGGCAACCTATGGGAAGACTTGATCACCCAGGACGCCTGCTTAAAGGGATGGTACGCAACAATGCCCTGCGAGGGGCAAGATTGCCAGCCCGGCCACTTTGCACCTCGGATGAAAGCTGCAAATACCAGTGGTAACTCCAAAATTGGGGGAGAGCTGGGCAGCACTCGCCAAAGCAACCCTGGATTTGGAGCGCATATCGCCGGGGATGGCTTAACGTCTGAAACATGAGTTTCTTGTCGAGCGGTGTCAATAAGCATTCTGGAGACAACCCTTGCTCTGGGAATGTCCGGAAAGACTCCGTTTCCTCTCGTGCCCTTCTGCAGGCAGTCAGATTCAAAGGTTTATTCACACGCGACATGACATGGAAACAACACATTGACATGACTTGCCAAGTTACAGTTCTCCTCGACGAGGAGGTTTTGCACCTCAGCTTGGACATCCAAATTGCTTCTGTGGATCCTGACGACTTGAAGCGAGCTGAATAGCTAAAGCCGGCGCGGCCTCAATTTCAAGCAGCGTTTCGAGGAAAAAGCGCTTGAACGTGACAAATTAAGTACGGTGTTCACATGGCGACGCAGGAGCGAAACAAGGCTCTCCAGCAGACCGGCCATCACAAGCCCTTTGAGAGCTGTCGGCTCTAAAGCCCATCCACTGCTTGCAGGGCATTCGAGGTGCGGTGAGGTGAGGGGATTGATCTTCCGAAGGTCTGGTCAATAGAACCGACCCTACAGCAGTGTCTAAGCTGACGGGATAAGTGTTCGGTGGAAAGGGCATGCTACCAAGATCTTCCAAGCAAACAACTTGTCCTTAACCGACCAAAATTCGGGGGGAGGGACTCGAGTGCACACTTTCGTCTTGGGCACCTACAAAGACGAAAAGTTGATGTACCAAAGGATTTTCTTGTCCACAACTAACAGTCAGGCTAGCCAATGAATCTCGAACACCTGATTCTGAAAAGTCCGACAAGTAGCAAACACTCGCTTCACGTGGCCAATGTTCAGGAAGCACTGGTCCAGCCACATGTCCTCCCATGTCAGAAGCGGAACTCTGTCACTGTTTCTGAACCGGACCGCTTAGCACGGCTTCTTGAAGTTGAGCACGCAGTATTGGGATCTGGGCCGTAGTCACAGGTCAGCTGAATCTCAGGCAAACAGAACAAGATGTTGGTGCTGAATGTCCTCCCCCCATTGCCAATTCCCCCAGTCGTTCATGGACCAATAGCACTGGATGGCAACTGGGCTGTCAGAAACATGCAGTAAAGCTAACCAGCTAACCGAAAAGGACCTCGTTCCTGCTCACCTAAGGGTCGGAGCATGAACCCCGTAGGATTGCTTCTATTTCGCCGAGCTTCTCCTTGCAAAGGTACCTTGGCTGGGAAGCCTACCGAGGCGTGCACGTCCATCCCGGAAAACTGGATCAGATTTGCAGCAAGCTGCTCAGTGCTGCCTGTGACAGCACCTCAATGGGTCCGTGCAGGCCCTGGGGACAATTGTTGAGATAGACTCCAGGCTCCTGCACAAGGCACAACCGGCATGCGTGTGCTCACGCGTGATACGCATGCCTGAGAGGACGGTGGTTTAGCGAGTTCGGTCTGCACAACGACAGCATGCGCAGCTCTGCAAATGCTAATTTCAATCATTGGACTCTGCTCCTGGGTCAGGTTCTGCGCCTCTTGTTGCTGCAGAATCGGAATGAGCCGAGCTGGAAACCACACAGTGTCTGGATCGACTTTGATGAACCATCTCGCCTCCGACCCATTCGCACAAGCTTTACCAGGACATACCAGGAGCCGACATTCCGTGCCTTCAGGTAGTCGCCGTCTTGAATCACTGCCTTCCAAAATGCAAGGAACGGCCTTGGGTCAGCGAGGGCAGATGCTCCCCCTCTCTCAGCTTGCCGGCTGGGCCTGGTTGTTGGCTTCCCAATCTGCGTCTGTTCCAACGATTTCAGCACGATGGGCCGGATCGGACGCCAACTACGTGTTGGCTCCAAAAACACTTAACCCTTCGAAAGATGAGCATGGGACAAAAAATATGACTGGCTCTTAGCAATCCCCCCTTCACCCTGTGTGCTCAGCTGTCCATGGTTCGGCACAAGGGCTAAGACCAAGGAACTTGCTACCACAAAATAATCACCAGGCCAGGGACTCGGTGTTCAGCGCGGTGCCCCACTGGCCACCTTTCTCTGCGACCTCTCAATGCTCTGCTATCTGACAGGTGCAGCGATGAAGCTCGAAGCTGGGACTCGAGGACATGACCCAACAAGTATGCAAGATCAGGGGCAAACTAAAACAATTGCACGCCAAAAGTCAACACCTCCTTTCGAGTCTCAAGGCCACGAAGAACATCACAGTGACGCAAAAGCGAATGCTAAGAGCACCTATTTTCTACGCACCATTGAAGCTCAAGGCCTGCAGTCTGTGCGCACAGTCGAAAGACTCTCATGTCTGCACATGTGATTCAACAAAGGCTGTTTCAGCCCCTATAATTATCGTCGACTGTGCATCCGCCTCGTTTGAGCCGGCAGTCGCTCTGCTTTCCGCGGCTCAGAACTGTTTCTTCTTTCTCCACAGCGAAACTGGTTGGACTGCAGCAAACGATACATGGGTTCCATGTGAGCTCCGACCAGCTTGGTAAGCCCATCGGCCGGATTCTCATCGTGGGGCACCCATCGGATGCGCCCTCGCAGTCGCTGTAGTGACTGTTGTATGATCGCGATCTCCAAGGCCGAACGATCATCGTCACCGTGAGACTGTTCAGAATGTAGCGCATCGAAAAGTGATTTGGCGTCCGCGATGGCAATGCTCTTGGGATCCAAGTAGCGCGGGTCCTCTGTCGCCAGCACCGTGGGGGAGTCATTGTCGTCCTCCTCATCCTCGGCTCCTTCGCGAGGATCATATTCTGACCTTGTAGCTCCCATCGCCGTCGACAAAGCAATCGACTCGCAGAGAAGGGTGTTCCCGCCCTTCCTCTTCATTCTTCGCGACTTCCAGGCGATGAGGCTTACGGGAGCTCGCTCTCCACAGTTCAGCGCTGGCGTTGTCATGCCCTGCAGCCAGCCGTGCTGCGGTTTGCATTTCCCGGACGGGTCAAAAGCCGCATCTGAGATAACCACGTGACGTACTTGGTCCTCAGGAATCCGGTGGATCACCATGTCCACTTTGCGGGCTTTCACCACCTGAACCGCTTGGTTCACGGCCAGCACGTCGGCCATGGAAGGTGAAGGAACACAGCCTGCCAAAATGCTCGCGGCTGCTGAAGCGTCAGGGCGACCCTCTCTGGCAGCCCAATTAAGTGCTGCTATCACACCCCTGAGTTGACTCTCCTCATCCGCAGTGAGCTTGGTGGCCTCTGCTGTTTTCTTCAAGACCTTCCGGTTGACGTCCACGTAGCGGAGGCGGTTGTTAACGTAATCGGACATGCTGTAGGTGAAGCCATAGTTCTTGCCTTGCTTCAGCCGTCTTCCAGCATAGCCGCTTCCCGCCTCAGAGTCCATAAGACTAGTCACCTTTCCAAACCGGAATCGGCTTTCCAACTCAAGCATCTTCCGGCGATGTCTTTCCCCACCTGCTTCCAGCACATCATCCACCTCGATGACCACAATGCCTTGCGTGCTCTTCTGGTCCTCCAGCTTCTCCGACGGGTCGGCTTTGAGGATCAAGACACAGCGGTCGTAGGGGCAAACGGTGTAACCCAAATCTTTGACCAGTACCGACAACAACGACCGTCGCCACCACGCCGGCCCCGATACTAGGCCGTAAATTTCGGTCAACAACAAGATCAACTGCTTCGGGTGGTAAGATGGAAAGTGTTCGCAGGAGGGCATTCGGACAGCCAGCTTTTGTTTGCGCGTTGTTGGCATCGATTGGAGAAAAGCCGTCTTGACGTCTCTAACAAATGTTTTCCAGCGCTTGGTGGCTGCTGTCTGCATCGCCAGGTAGATTGATGTCGTCAGCGGAGTCGGTGCTGAGCGCTCGATGGCATGAACTTCCGGGTCTCGCCATCCCACCACTGTCCATCGGGACTTGGGCGCTACCACACCATTGTCGGCGAGGGAGGCATCATAGGCATCGAACTGGTCTGGGAGTGTAGCGCCATCTTCTGAGGGCTTCCACCGGTCCACATAACGGCTGGTCAACATGTGGTCCGGGTGATCTCGTTCAAACTGAAGAGACTCCTCCAAGCTCAGGATCTTGATCGCCCCACTGTCCAAAAGACTCTTGATCTCCTTGTCACGTGATTTCCGGAAGACCTTCTTGAGGTTTTCAGGGAGACGGCGAAAATCAATGTGTCCTGGTGGGTCCACCTTCTTTGACAGGAACATCTTCTTCTCCCGGAAGTTGAAGGTAGCTTGGGCCTCTTCCTTGGAGAAGGTTCTCTTGGACGTGGGAACAGGGAGTTTGCGATTCCGAGCCTTGTCGGACCACCATTTGACCTTGCCGTTGGGGTCGTCATCGTTCGTCACCTCCAGGTAGGCATGAGGTTGTCCCGGAGATGGCCACGATGGGATTGACGAGGTCATGGGATAGGGCAGCGGTGGTTGCCGGGTCTCTCGGATGGGGCCAAAGACCATCTCGCCTGAGCTGGCCTCATCCACTCGAATACTCGATCTTCTAGAGGCTGGTGCCGAAGGAGGTTGTGACGGTGAGGGCTCCGAAGGCATCCGGGTGCTTGCTTCCTCCTCCGTCGGCACGGGCTCTTCAGGGATCGCCGGCATGCTCGGGACTCCATCTGCAGGGGCATGTTCGAAGGGCTGGATCCCTAACTGCTCTGCTTCGTCCCTGGAGAGCTCCTCCGTGTCTGAGGGGGCGTACTCGCTGGAGGCAAATTCCTCAATGTCCTCAATCGGCGGGCCTTCTCCTTGTACATCACGATAATGTTTCAAGGTGCCCTTTTCCAGGTCCTCCAACATACTTTTAGCCAGCACCTTCCGCAATTCAGCTCCGAAACTCTCTTCGCTAGAAGCCAAACGGGTTTGCTCTCGGGAGGCTTTCAAGAGGTATCCCCTCAAACTGATCCACAATGATCGGCCATTCTCTGTCGTCTGGATGACGACTCCCGGACCGGACCATCCACGAAACTCCGGGGTTGTCCTCCACACATAAACGCGGTCACCGGAGTGGATCGGGAGAGCGTCCACGGTCCTTGAGTTGGTCTTCACCGCCCGATTGATGGCCTCGAAGTCCTGTGGCTCCATCCAGGCCTTGGAGGCAGCTTCTCGAATTTCGGCGCTGCACCTCATGTAGTCGCTTTGAGGTGGTTGAAGTAGATCTCGAGCGACCACATCATCCGAAAGCAAGTTGCCCGGAACACGAAGGTTAGTACCGAACACCCTTTGTTGTGGACTATATCCACTCCTGTCGTAGTACCTGTTGTGAGCCATGGCGGTTTCTGCCACGGCGATGCGGTAGTCCACCTCTGTAGTCACCGCGGATTGGCAGACCTTAGCCGCCTTAGCCAGTCAGCCAGTCGAGATTTGAAGATGTCCCCAGCCTTCTCAGTGCGAGAATTCTGCCAAGGGGAAGCCGTGTCAGTATAATGCACGATTGTGCCGTTGTCTGCCATGATGTCCACGAAGTCCTTGCCGGTGAACTCGGTCCCTTGGTCGCAGACCACCATCATCGGAGGCGCATAATGTGCCATCCAGGAGCGCACCGTCGAAGATGTTCGATCCTCAATGAGTTCCACCACTTGGTAGTTCGTGCCCCAGCAGACGACATTGAGAAATATTTTGCGGTCCAGGAAAAAGAGGTCGGCACCCACGACTTCGTTGAAACCCATTGCGCTGGCCGCGAGGTGTGCCGGGCGCTGTTGTGCCGGAGGTTTCTTCTCCTTGCAAATTGGGCACTGGAATTGGCGGCGGATCCAGCGAAGGTATTCCGCTTTCACCCCCGCGTGCTTCAAAGCTCGCACCAGCGTTGCATTGTCCGGATGGCCCAAGTTGCGGTGGAGGCGGTAGATTTCCCTCCTGATGTCCGCTGGCGGTGGTGGTACCTCAGTCTTGGAATCTCCTGGTTCAGGTAATTCATTTCGGACCACAGCCTCATCGACGGAGTCCAATTCCATCGCATGTGCTCGATCCTTTCCACGGAAAACTTGAGCTTCTGACTCACGGAAGGGGGCCTCGGCATTGTCGAGGCCCAAGTCGAAATCGTGAGAAGAGGATGCCGCACGATTCGCACGCGCCTCCTCCCCCAAAATGTTGTGCGATGGAAAAACTGATAGCCACTCTCGTTGAAAAGCAGCTTCGGCAGCCTGGTAAGCACATAGATGATGCGAAACTCCGGCTGCCAACCAGGTTGCATAGTCCTTGTAGGACGAAGGCAAAATGGTTTGGAGTTCCAACTCAAAGAAAGTGATGCCCGTCCACGGTCGGGATGCCGGTGTACCGGAATCCAACCTCCAATTGTCCGTGATTGTTTTGGACGGTTGGCCCACAAAATGTTGCTCCATGATGCGTTTGCCGGTGAACTTCAGGTGGTTGATGTCGAGGGTGCCACATTGTTTTGGAGTGATTGGGTGGAGACGTGGTTGGAAGTGACGACATATCAAATGAAAAGGAGTCACCCTCCAACTGTCCAGTAGTGGTGTGGGTGTCGAACCATCCAACTTCACGTGCTTCCGGATGTCGTCCCGGAGAAACTCCACGAAGATTCCCATGTCATCCTGGAAACCCCCTGAAGTCTTCGGCAATGGTCTTTGATTCATACGCTTCTGAAGCAGCTCTGGCAGAAAGTCCAGGTTGGTCACGAGCATAACCTCCGCGTCCTTCTCGCGACCCCCTTGCTGCAGTCGAAGTACATATACCTCTGGGTGGTCAAGCAACGACTGCATCTCAAACATGGACTCCTGAGACGGATGCTCCAAAATAAAACCACGGTTCGCTGTCAACTGCATCAACGCCAAAGATGTGGTGAACCTGATGTGCGACTTCCTACCATGTACAGGACTGGAAGTTGTAGTGGATCTCGTCTGCGATGTGGCACTATTCGAGGGACTGGAAGTTGTA